>JAQQPU010011001.1:0-28904 GCA_029168905.1 Artemia sp. Kazakhstan ARC1039 | reverse complement strand
TTGGGCAGTCATGACTTCCCCTTTCTTGTTTATACTAGTACAAATCTCTTCAGGCTACATGAGCTCATGAAAATAACTTTATGACCCTCTTCCTCAAAAACTCGCCGATGAATAGTCACTACTGACTAATTTTGAATAAGCTCCAAGAAGCCTTGTGTAGGAACCAGAGGCTACGTATTCTCCTCCTCTACCCCAGCCTATTCAAAGCTTCCCTATCTATTCTATTCAAAAAAAAAAAAAAAACAATAATAAATAACCGATTCAAACTTAAAACGAGCAGAAATTAACCTGAGTAGGGCCCAAAATCCCCGAGTCCTCCCAAGGCCCGAACACAATCCGCACCCCACCGAAAAAAATACAAATGAATGCACATTGTCAGTTTAATATACATATACTAATGTTTAGTAATCAAAATGTTAATATTATTTGATTTATTAAAGTTATAAAAGTAGAAACATTTATATTTTTTCAGTAAAGTGCAAACTATGCTCCGGCCCTGGGAAGGCATAGGGACCCCGAGCCCCACCCTCGTCAACCTCCGCCCGTTTACTATTATTTACCTTTTGTTTACGAAAGGTTACTATTATTTGAATAAGTCCTAATAGTAGAATGTTATTTTCAAGGCAAATTTAAGGGAATTTCGAAAAATAGCCTAAAGCCCCTAAAAATGGCGTCTGATCGAAACGAAAAGTACATTATTATTATCGCCTTTACCGAAAGCCGTATACAGGAACTTCACTCCCTTGGCTTGAAAAACAAGGAATTTCAATTTCATACATGGGTACTGATGTGTTCTCTTTTTTCTCTCTGAAAAAAGTGGGGCACTGGGACATCATAGCGAGCTGCTGAAGGACTCATTTTAAAGAAAATCACTATATCTATTGTCTTTTTTAATTAACAGAACGCAATATTTAAAATAAAATCAAGTTTTTAACAAAAATTGCATCTTCGTATGCAAGATAATGAATGACGTAATAATCGTAGGTTACACCTATGAATGACATTATAGTGAAACTATGTGTTGACGTTAGTTGCAATGACATCAGTACTATTATAAGAGGTTTAAAGGTCAAGTCAGTGATGAAAGCAACCAAGAAAAAGTGAAACAGATCTGCGAGGCTGTATAAAATATACTTTAAAGGGTGTTCTGGTTAACAGCGATGACAAAGTAGTTCGTTTTTAAATAGTTCCTAGTAGGGAAAAGCCGGAAGCTATTTTCGTGTGAAACATTCTGGGGCAACCCGCTTTTCGTTTACCCTGGATGGTTAGTCGACAAGTATATACTAAAAACCACCCAAAGAAAGAGTCATGCTGTTCAACACCTGAACATTCATTTACCTGGACAATAATCCAAATGAATAAATTCATTTTCCTGAAAATTGCCACACTAATATTTTCTTGCCTGAAAAAATGATCAAATAAGTCACAACTTTGGTAAAATTTGTCTAGAACCTTAGTTTTTGAAAAAATATTTTTCATGTCAAAAACGTCATTCAGACGTTTAAATAGCAAGAAAACATGATATTACTGCACTGACGTTAAGATCTATATAGAAGGTTGAAAATAACAGGTCGTTTGAACGACAATAATGACCTATTCCCTCATCAGACAATAGAATGATACGACATGGGTTTGACGCACATGCAGCAACTGTTTTGCTTGTTAAAGAAAGATTTAGATTAAGATTTACCTTAACATGGTCTGAAAATTTAAGCCCTACTCTTAGCCGTCAGGACTTCATAAAATCATACTAAATTCCTAGTAAATTGCTCTTTACTGCGTTTGGAATAATACCAGCAAATCATAAGTTTAGCGTTATTACCAATTTCATCCCTCTGGATTGTCGACTTTTTGGGAAAGTGATACTTAATTTCAAGCTATCAGAATATCAACCAAAAGGGATCAACCCGATTCATTCAAAAGCAAAATCGATGACCTAATAGTGCAATTTTGCGGTCCGGTACCGATCCAACCTCTGCAGGAAAGGAGTTAAGAGGATCCCTAGTTTCCGTCATCAGTACACTGCTATTAGAAAAAAATATTGTCCGAGCAAAATCTGGTGGCGAATCAGAGTCAGCCTCAAAACTTTCAGGCTCATTTAGAGCTCCAGTCGTGCCGGTGCCATATCCAACTACTTTGAGCGAAAAGCTACATCGTTGCTAGCAGCATCCATAAGATCTCTGCTAAATGTGCTAGGGGATCATAGACAGACTTTAGTTGCGCAGTAGGGAAGAGAGGTGCTCTGTTCGATTTCATACCTCTCAGAAAATTTGAACCTAGAAGGAACGCCATACTTACTTTGAGATCTTGTTTTATTTTGAATACGTTTTCACTTCCAAAACCTGACAATTTTAAGTATTTACAGGTGTCCCCCAGCCACAAGAAATTGGTCAGAGGTTACACGGATAATAAACACAGGAACTTTGTGGATATAAAGATCCATACGAATAGTTTTTAGACTGCAGTGAAGAAGCAGTCTTCAGTCTGCGGAAACAAAAATTCCTCCCCATTTTTTGGATACGTTTGACACTAGAGGGTTTTCTATCTCTATGCTTTTATTGACGTTGCATTCTGAATGTTTTTGTAGCAAAACGAGTAAACTATCATAGTTGCGGCGGTAGCTGCAACCCAGCAAAAAACGTACTACAGCCTATAGTAGACAAAAATAAGAAAACATATTTAAACAAACTGGCTAGTGAGATAAAATTAACATTTGAAGCTGACTCAGAAATGGTAACTATTATCACGATTAGCGTTAATAGTATAGTACTACTTTGAAAATCAATTTATGGAAATTTCGAAAAATAGCCTGAAACCCTCAAAAATGGCACTAGGTCGAAACAAAAAGGACACCATTGGAGTCGCCACTGCCAGAAACCCTATACAGAAGACTTAAAACCCCTCGGCTTGAACAACAAGAAAAATCACTTTTTTGTATGGGTAGCGCTGATGTGTCCTCTTTTTCTCATTCTTCTCTGCTAGCAGGGTACTGAAAAATCATAGTGAGCTCTTTAAGGACTCGTTTGAAAGTATTTTGCTATATCTACGTGTTTTTGTAAGTACCAAAACATAATTAAAAAACCTCATCTTCGTTTACAAGATGATACATAATGATAATTCGTGATACATAAGAGCCAATAAATGTATTCTTCCGTAAATTATAATAGGAATTCATTCAGATGAATGTGAAAAAAAAAAAAAAATCCTCTCCAACAAGTCAAACTAATCAAAAGATATTAAGGATGTAACATGTGACTAAATATTTCTGAAGAAAAAGAAAAATTGAATAAGAAAACATGCTATTGACTATAGCCAGTTACAGAAGACTATCTTTTGTACAAATTAATTAAAAAAACTTTTTCCACAAAATAAGTTGTTCAAAGAAAAGTAAAGAACTCCATTAATCAAAAAATGAGCAAAAATCAAATCAAATAATCTACCAAGCATGAAACTACCACAAATCAGCATCGATAAATAAATGAAACGGAAAACGAACAGAAATTACGATAATTAACCGATTCAAATTCAAAACGAGCAGAAATTAACATAAGTTGGGCGCAAAACCCCTATGCCTTCCCATAGCCAGAAAAAAATTTGCACTTTACTGAAAAAATATTTGATATTATTTATAAAAAATTGTCCTTAAATATTTGACTAATATTTAATACTTGTCTTTTTCAGGTTCCTCTTTGAATCCAGATGTAAGAAAAAAACTTCACTTTCATGTAAGTAAGTTCAAAATTATTTTTAAAAAACTGTGCTTTATCATATGAATAATGTCTAATATTTGTCTCTTTCAGGTTCCTTTTTAACTCAACACGGAAGAAATAAGCTCCAGGATCATGTAAGTAAGGTATAAATTATTTGAATAAATAAAAGTTCAAATAGGGATAAAATCCCCCCAACAGACAGCGTTTCACAAACAGTGATAGAAATTCACAAAAAACACCAGACATTTTGGCCACACATGCAGTGACCATCATCAGCAGTAAAACTAAATTTCTTTTTGGCTAGATTCACCCCTTCCCCTTTGTCAAAACGCACCACTTGATTTTTCTTTACTCCTGATCAAAAACCAAAAATGAATTATTCCCTGAAAGTAGATTCCGATGGAAAATCAAAATAAGGTGAAAATGACACCTAAACATTCCTTAAACTCAAATTGACCAAACAACAGCAAAGCCCAAGACAGACATAGCTTTGCTTTAGGAGGCAACGAAGAACCAACATCACCAGTTTCTCGAAGTGAAGGAATTGCTCAACCGACGAAATTTGGACTCAAGACAAGGATATACACCTGAAGATACATTGACGTTACCAAGTTTATTTACCAACAAGGGATTGGATACGGGACTTCCACTAACTTTCATTTTGCTTGGTATTAAAAAGGCATTCAATGGTATGAATCATGAAATTCTTCTAGGTAGTTTCGAACACACCGAAGATAGAGGAGAGGCACTGCCATGATTCCGTTCCTACCTTAGAAATCGACAGATTGGCATAGGAGATCACAATAGCAAGCAAAATTTAAGGTTGAGAGGTATTACGTATTGAGCAGGCAAAGAGCAAAGAGTGAAGAGGGAGCTCTACTGCATGATAGTGAAAGAATCTTTTACGTTTATGGGTCTCAAAATGCCTTTTGATGCAGAACAGTGTAATTAAAGTTTGTTTCTCTCCTTTTTTAATTACAGTTTTATCAGGCTTATTAAATAAATCTGATTGAACCTTGAAACCCTGAAAAAGTAAATTCATCTGTACTTTTCCCAGGGCTCTCATAATTATAATATACTTGAATAATAAACAGAAATAAAGATATTGTTATAATAAAAAAGTGGCAGACTTTAAATAAACCTTACCTGATTTGGCGTCCCAGACTTTCAGGGAATGGTCACTAGCTGCAGTAACAACTCGATTATTGTTATCGATCCATGCCACCATGCTCACTTTCAAACGACACGGTCGATTTTCCTCTTCAGCATCTGCAGCCCTGAATTTTAAAACAGATAATAAATTGCAACATTCATATTATTTAAAGATTAAGAAGACTATTTTTTTTTTTTTACAAAGTTATAAAATACAGCTTTACAATTCAAAGATAAAAAAAAAGAAAATTGCATCATGGTATTAAATTTAGGTTCAACTTAAAAGGGTACTTGGTTTAAATCTATTTCGGTGCTATTCAATCTTTTCTTTGTGACAACATCCTATAAATTAGATTTAGAGCACGGTTTTTTTTCTGACTTAAAAAGGCTAACGTCCAACGAATAAAGCAAAGATGCCGAACCAATAATACCAAACTGATTTGTAGAAACTGTTAGACTGTAAAAAAAGAAACAAAAACAAGAAAAGGAAAGTAGCCACAAAAAACATTCAGTTTTTGTGTTCAGATAACAGGATGGTTTCTCAAAAATATAAATAGATTAACTTTTTATTTCCCCGTCAACCTGTTGTAAATTTTCTGAAATTTAAAACTAGCTTTTTTTTCTACAGCTGAGTTAAAATAGTTCAAAAAGCAAATGATCCGCCATGATGGCATACACAAACGCCGCAAAAACAGTTGAATTCTGAAATAAACTACCGACACGCCTATTTCAGCTTTATAAGTTGCTACGGCAAAATGTCAATACTTCTAAATAACAACTATTTCCAGAATGTCAGGCAAATTCTACTTTATTACATATTAAAAAATTAATAAAATAATAAAAATAAAGTCAATAAAAGAAGTACTTTGATTTTAGAAAAGAATAGCTTAATTTACTTCTAAAATTCTTGACCTTTGAAGATCATCACGAACACATTTCGGAAAAATATTTGATTTTGCATGGTTTGAAAATTTTGCGTCTTCTGTTGTTGGTTAACATAGGTCACTTACTTAAAGTAAGCTTTCTTTTTCAAGTATATACGAAATTTCTTTTAGGGACATTTCTGTATTATGGTCGTACCCCCCTCCCTATAGGGATAACCTAGTAAAGCGCGAATATATTTAAGAAGGATCTAAGCGATGCGACAGAACTATACGAGGTCGAAAAGCCCAACTGCCATCCAAAGCAAGGGAAGCAACCATTTGCGAAAGCCGGAGGCCTGAACTGCCAACCATAGCAAGATGAGCAAAGCAAGGTCTTACTTGTGAAGGCTGAATGTCTGAGTTCCGAAAGATCAAAGTGAGGACCGAGTCTCATCCTAGCAAAGTAATGGCCGTTGTGCAATGGTTGAAGGCCCAGCCACCAACCGTAGCAAGTAAAGCGAATGGAGGGCGGCAAATATAGCCCAAAAAGAGAGCTATTTCCTAACCTGGAGGTCCACGAAGCAAGCCTTTTCATTTTTCGGTTTATCTATCTATTTGCAATGAGTTCTAATACAATGTAAAAAACAAGATATAACTTAATCAATGTGTTTCAAGAAGGAGAAGATTAAGAGGGAACAGGGAGAGGGGTCACAGGGTTGGGAGCTAAGGAAGTTGCGATTTTCGTATCAGAAACCCACGAATTGGCACATTTCATTATTATCCTCAAGTATCTCAATTTTTTTCAATGAGGAAGAAGGTCAAGAAAGGTGTTACGAGGCCTGGTTGAGGGAGGGCACACTTAATTATTCTTGCGATGGATTCATCATTTATATTTCAGTTGAAAGTTTTCATGCATTAAACTGAATGCTATCATGTCCGCATAAAACAAAGATTGAAGGCTTGATATAGGATGCAACCGCCTTTTTATGTTTTGTTAATATTTTTTCTTTTGCAGCAGAAAGGAATGAGTATGAAGCCAATTGGGCAGAAACATGGCAATTGTGAGTTTGTGACCCTGTCTGGCAAGAGGAGATGAATAAATGAGGGATAATAATATATTTTTTAGCAAGGCCGTACACAGAATTTTTGTTCGGAGGGGGTTTTACTAAAAAAAAAATTGGGGGGAGGGGGGGGGGGGGGTTCACAAAAAAAACTAAAAAAAAACATACAAAATTTGTTTATATCCATTTTTGCTACGTTTTTACGAGTCAGACAAACCCATGAGGGAGGGTTCAAACCCCCTAACCCCCCTGGATACGGCCTTGTCTTTTAGCACGTATTCTCGACTTTCTCGGAACTTTTTTTGTATGGGAGAACACGAAGTCTAAAGTTCAGATAGGATAGAGATTGTTCAGAGCCATCGACGGCACACAGAGCGTTGAAAAGTTTCATTTGATGGTTGTTTTTTTTTTACAGGAACAGGTAGAAATCCCATCGCGTCACCTTCCGGCAGCAGGAATCGATCTCCGAGCCCGTATTGCCCACGAGAGCATCGATCCAATATGCTATCACAAATTGATTCTAAAATTGACCATTTAATATTTTGCTATTTGTGTCCCTTCGCAGCGGAAAATAGCAGAAGTTCAAGGGGGGCAAAGGGAAGCACAGAAAAACAGAGATGTGATACCAAAAGCAACATTAAATTCATATGTAAATACAAAACCAAGAGTATTCGAGTGTGTATACCTTTTTCTTTGTGCTGAAAAAACAAGTTAAACTAACCAAGATCGGATTATGAAAATTTTGTCAATATAATTGTGGAATCCCGACATTGAACATGTGCGATAAAAATTTAAGAATTTTGCAACAAAAAACAAAGCATATAAACGTAACGTCATGATAACGAACCTGCGAGGGTCAAAAGCTTAGTGACACGAGGATTGGCTCGTTTTACAAGTAAAATAAAGAAAAAACTTACCCTGGTAACTGCGTTGTCATTTTTAGCCGAACAGATCTCCACTCTTGGTTTTCAAAGGTCCATACAATGGCTGTACCATCCTTACTCCCAGATATGAACTTGAGTCCCCGATCAGCCCACTGAATACTGTCAACTCTATCAACATGCGCTTCAATTTCTAATATCCTTTCGGGGCCTTCTTTACCGTGCATAAAATAGACTCTAGAAATGAGAATTTCATTTCAAATATTGTTGCATTATTTTAGTAAAAATGTCGGTTTAGATACACAGGAGAGAATTCACTTACAATGTCTGTAGTAGATATTCAATGATGTCCAAGAGATCTGAAAAGGTATTCCCTAGTAGGTTTTCAAGTATTTCCGTAATATCTCAAGAGATAATAAAGATATCTAATCTTTCAACCAAAGGAATTTCCTTAATAACTTCCACCCCCACTATTTCCAACTATTCTAACAAAGATAATCTAACCCCAATGAACAAATTTAAGAAAAATATAGTCTATTCCCTCATGAATTAGAAGAATAAGCCAACAAAATGTGCATAAGAAATGAGGATTTTTAGGGACACAGTAATAACAAATAATTACAGTTCAGACATTTCACCAATATAACAAACAACCATTTGCATTTTATACCTTTGATGCTCTTGTGCCTGCAGAAATTCATGCCGTAAAGGAAGAAGAGGCGCCAGTCATCACAAAAATGTGCCGCAGCCAAAACACCTTTAGATTCTGCTTGAACTGAGGCCCCCTAGTACCATGTATTAAATGAGCACATTCGGCTTAAAAGGTTTTCTGGTCCTCCTTTCATCGAGGATCATTTTTTTTGTCTGGAGTCATCTATGTGTGGAACATGTCACAGCTCCATAAACGTTTTCGTGAATTTAAAGTGACTGACCCAAGACTAGACATCCCAGTAAAAAAAAAAAAAAAAGCACCGTCTGAGCTGGATACCAACTAGAATTGCAATCTATCAATGTTAGCAATATACAAAAATATTAATGTAGTCGCAGCTATCTAAGACGCATAATAGAAAAGAGGCTGAAAAGAATGCAAATAGGTAAGTATTGGGGGGTAATCTACGGGGGTCACCACTTATTGATGCAAAAATTACGCAAAAAGGTTGCTATGCCCCTTACTCGAGGGGGAGAACCCCTTGTCGGCCCAAAGTAGTGGGATTCCTGCGGTTACTCCAACGGTTCCGTGTCTACTAGCGTGATCGAATGGTCCAAGGGGCCACTTTTAAGGCCAAGGGTTACCGGTAACATTTCTAACTATCTCTTTAGACTCGACCTAGGCTGAAAAGTCAAAGATTATATAGTATAAAAAATATTACTGTATTCACGACACGCTACAAAAAGGAACTATTTTCCCCAGCCCGCTCCGCCAGCCGCGTGTCTCCGACGGGGTAACGGGGTGGTAATGATTTTTTTCAGCCAATCCGAGGGCTTACTAAGTTACTGGTCAAACCTCCCTAACTGCGCAATTTAATACCTCGTGGTCTATGGAACCAACTACGCAATTAGGAGGACATAAAATGGCGCCACAAAATTAAAGGAAATATAATAATTATTAATAGGGGAAGGAAAATAATTAAGGGGCCAAAAGAAAAGAATCTGGGAAGGACATTTATCTGAACAAACTGGGACCAGGGGTTCTAACAGTAAGCAATATCTAAAAATCTAAAAGCTTTAAATAGATTAGGTTACTGTGCTTTTTTCCTCCAGCAGTCACCTGGGTAACTTGTTTTAATACAGCATGTTTTTTATATTATTTCTAAAAAAAATTCAGAAAAAAGCCATAAAAGGACCAGTTTTCTTTGAAAAAAAAAACAAGGGAGGGAAATCATGTCAAACTTACCTGACGTGATGATCCCCACAGCCAGCAGCCATAAAATTACCACCAGGACTAAATGATGTACATAACATTTGGCACTGACCTGGCCTCATTCTCTCACAAAACTTGTGAGGTCGGGGTCTAGAAATAAAAAGAGTCAATTAGTTCTTAAGCGGATCTTTAATACAACAATCTGCACATGGCAACGAATGGACAATTTAGGACGATTGGTTGTATATCTTCAAAGCTGCTTCTCTTGTTTTTTTCAAGACTTCTTTTGAAAGAAAGTACCGTTTTTAATAATACTGTGGTTTTAGCAACCTGATGCTACTCAGTAATAACATGATATGAGAAAATGTAATTTCTTTGTACGAGTATGGCCCTGAGGGTTTGGCATTTTATTGAGTGCCTCCTCGTCCTCTTTTGGCAAAAAGAATTCGCAAAAGGAAAACAGTTTTGTTCTGTTTAGATAAATATAGTCATATATTGCTTTCTTTTCGAAGTAAAACTAACTTGAGCTTCAGTTTATGCGGCCTCTCGCTGTATAGGATTGCCTGAGGTTTAGTTATACATCTGGTCACCTGTCTCTTGGAGACCTTCAAGCTTCTGAATATGTCTTTTGTAAGATGGTGGTGCTAACCGCACTAAAATTATTTAAGGGTGCGTCACATACATAATACTGACAAGGAACTTGCTCTCATCCTGCATCTCGACTGAGGACAAGTACTTTGACCTGGGAAAAACCCTGACGCTAACAAAATCTACAAAGAAGCAACTATTTAACATATCCTACACATTTTCAGAAAAAAAAAACACGCAGAAAATAAAAAAAACAGCAGATTTAGCCTGTCAAAACCCGCTATTTGATCAAGAAAGAGAATATTCTCTGGTATTTTTCAATTGGATGTGTTTTTTTTTTGTTTTTTTTTTCAAGGCTGATGAGGTGGCTAGACATAGTCCTGCCAACAAACACATGACCATGCCCAAGATATTTTTACCATCTACTCCGTCCTCAAACCAAGGAAAGACGTGATAAAGCTTAGATTCAAACTATAGAACAAGTAAATAACTTTGTTTCCAGGTAGAATAAATTCTCCGTGACCGTTTCCAAATCATGATCTTAATTAAGTAAACCATTCTTCTGTGGTTCATCATTTAATTTTATGATTCATGCTATTCTGATTTCAAATATTCCACTGTTAGAATGTAAACGCTACGAAGCTTTTTCCATGGTAGTTTTTACAGATTGAGAAACCGTTTTGAGGTCATAAATTTTGGTAGAGCTAGTTTTAGAATAAGTATTAATATTTAAAATTTTAGTTTTGAAAAAGGAGCGAGCTAAAGTAGCATTTCACCCTCCACACAACTACTAATAGTAACAGCTGATCGCAACGCAAAGAAATCAAAAGTCTGATGCGTCAATGCAAAGCGTCTTCAGTGTCTTGGCTACAATAAATTTAAATGAAACAATTTTCGTCCCTGAAAGTAAAGAACGAAATTAAAACTTAAAAGTAGTTCAGTTCCAGAACATTGATTTTGGACTTCTCTATTGCAACAACAGCCACATATTTGTAATAAACAATTATAAAATCTTGAAAAAAAAAATACCTTGGTGAAAATCAAACACTCTTTTTAAACATATACTTAACATTTTCTTGAGAATGACTTTTATCTTGCAATAATAGCCTCAGATTCACATTCAATAACATCATAAATCCTTAATGATTGACTTTTATGAGATTCAAATACTGTTTGTGAAATCTCAGCTATTGTATTTTGATTCAGTATTTCAACACAGCAATAATAACATCACATTTGTAATCAACAAGCTCAGAAACCGTTAAGTATCATTCTTGGTAGAAATCAGTCTATATTTATGATAAATGTACTTAGTGTGGTTTGATTTAGGTCGCTCATATGATGATGTTAACGATTTTTAATGATTAACCTTTAATCACTAGGAACCATTTCCTAAATAAGTCTTGAACGATGATGAGACAATAGAGGTACAACAAATCTATGTATACGATGTAGGGAGGGGGGAGTGCAGTAAGGACGAACTCAAAAGATTAAATTTTAGTTCACCAGCCATATTATCTGAAAATCCTTCCGTGATTCAGGCCCCTGCAAGGTGTGGGATGGCCAATATTTGTGAAATTCTTACTTAAGATGCTAGGATTTCCAACGTTTATTTTCAAAATTTGTATCAGATTTAATCGACTAAGTCAAATCCACATAAACTAATTTTGGTACCAATTAAAAACCATTTTTTTAAACGGGTACTTAGCAAGTATTGATTTTGTATGCTACAGCTTAA
The DNA here is from genome assembly GCA_029168905.1 of Artemia sp. Kazakhstan ARC1039. Classification (NCBI taxonomy): domain Eukaryota; kingdom Metazoa; phylum Arthropoda; class Branchiopoda; order Anostraca; family Artemiidae; genus Artemia; species Artemia sp. Kazakhstan ARC1039. The sequence continues at coordinate 17,050 of JAQQPU010011001.1, read as the reverse complement.
ACATCATTGCACAACTCTGTATTCCAACAACACATCACGTCCTCTAGTTGTGAAATATTTTCTAAGTGTATTATAAGTTCAGGCTTGTATTGCAATATTAATCTCAAAATGGCAACAGACAAGATCGAAAACCATTGAATACCCCATGGTGGACACCAAACACCATTTTTAAAACGTGTACTTAATGTGTCTTGATTTAGGACATCCGTGATTTTTTGGTGATTTTGATATTTAATTTTTAGTCGTTAAAGACCATTCCTAAATAATTCTTATTGATCATGAGTCGAAAGTGATGCATAATATCTATGATCAGCTTCACGTGAAGCGGGCGCAGGGGGAGGGTCACAGGAGGAACGGGCCCAACTTTTGGCCCTCTACCATGCAGAATGGAAACCCCTGAATGACTCAGACTTTAGTAAGGTCTGAAAATACCACCAACTGTGAAGTATATCAGACTTTTTTTGATACACAAACATCAAGCTCAGAAACCTTTATAAACCAAGCACAAATCTTAAAGTATTAACTAAGTGTATCTTGATGTCCTTAGTGTGTTTTGGTTTATAATAGCCATACTATTTTCTTTTTTTAATGATTAGCCTTTAACTGTTAAGAACCACTTTGTAAAAAAGTCAAATAATGTAGGAATTCTATTAGTGGAAAGTTGGATGTCAATAAATATCTGAGATGCGTTTTACTTTTGGACGTCAATCTTTCAGAATTAATTTCAGATTTCAAATCAGCAACAAAAAAGATAAACAAGGTAAATCTATAAAAAGACTCTCAACTTTAAAGATTTAATCAGATTTTAACAACTATTTCAAAAGCCCAAACTAATCAACTGAAAAAACAACAACTTTTCTTTGCTATTTAGAATGAAGAGACCTACTAGATAGTTAATTAACAACATTAAAGAAAATAAATAGAAATGGAAGGAAAAATTAAATACGAAAAAGTACATGTTTACGTACAAAAACCTAGGTAAATCTTCCTCAGACGTATAATAATATTCCCAAAAAGAAGCCGAACCATCTGAGCTCGTTGATGCCAAATATTGAACAGAACCTTGGGTTGAGGGGCAAAAATTGATTGATGTAATCATACCAGAATGTCCTGTCAAAACAGCTGCCTAAAAACACATGAAAAAAATCAAAGCCTCGAAACACATTGATATTTTGTAAGACTCCTATAACAAGATCTCATAATATTCGATACCAAATTGCATACCTCACAGTTTTTTCGATAAAGAATGAATGCGCTTCCAATAATACCACCGCTTGTTTTTTCTTTATGAAGTGATTACACGCTTTGTTCATGATTCTTTGTATAAAAACAATTTTTTTTCAATTATTCACATTGCCAGTATAATGGTTGGCGTTAAGGACAAAGAACTCTCTAAACTGGTATGTATTTAGTGTGCTTTAAAAAAGGATTAATCCATTTCGCGGTTTTTTTCTTATTTACAGAAGTCCCAATCGCAAAGGTGTAGTTTCTATACAGAAAGTGTGGGATACCATTCACGACTGGAATAAAATTGTTTTGGTACCTCTGGTACCCTCTAGTAACCCGATACCCTTATTATATATAATATATAGGTACTATATATACTTACAGGTATTATTCATAGATAATTAAAATAATTATAGGTACCAAAACACCAATTAAAGCCACATTATTCAAGTAGACACTATGATTAAAAAAAAACGTCTGAACAAAAAGCTTAGAGCTTTATTTTTGTTATCCTATAAAGCAGCGCAAACACGATTTACTATTTTAAGTTTTAGACATTGCAGTATCATCCAAAATTTATCTCAACCAAAAAAAAAAAAAAAACCTCGTTCTATTTAAAGACAAGCATCTATTCTTTGAAAGAGGACGGGTTCAACCACCCTAAATGACAGACGCAAGACCCCATGAAAGGTCCAAATTAGTTTCGAACAAATGAAAATTATCCCCCACCCCTCACAACCTAATCTGGAGTCACCTCCCAAGGCAAAAAGGTGTATCTATTTCCAATCCAATTTACTGCAAAGCGGAAGGCACAGGAAGAGTGATTTTCCGTCCTATTTTTCCTGGATTAATATTCAACTTCCAATTAAATTGTTTATGCCCCTTTCTAAATCTATACACTCTTCTTCCAGAGATGAATCCGGACTGAGTTGCAGGGTGGGGGGATAGTTCATGGGTTAAATTTTTATCTTTAACAGTTGCTTTTTAATGAACAAACTTTTTCTTTATACTTTACATTTTTTGTATTGATTTTAATTGACTAACTTTCTTGACTTTCCTTTTGAGTTTGTGTATGACTACTACTACACTTTTTGCACACTTGACGAAAGACACAAGTTCAGCTTTCTTTGTTTGGGATAGTTGTTTTTAAATAAAGTGAAGGTTATGGATAGATCGTTCAATAATAAGTGATGCTACAATGAAATGCTCTAAAAGTGGTATATTAATTTGTATGATTTGTAATTTTTCAAAAGAATATTCAATATGACTCATTTAAGAGCATATTGTCTAATAGTATCATGACCAATGTCTATTTTGATAACAGTAGCTACTAGAGCTAGAATTATTTAAAAGAAGGATATAATCATAGCAATAATTTATTATTAGCACACATCAATCTGACACTCGTGGAGTCATGCAACGAAAAAAATGCCCTTAAATTAATAAAACACATCAATGAAATTATGACGCAGCGAAAATCGGGAGGATGCTGAAACCAACAACTTTCGTGCAACATGGCCAATTTTGCTGTTACGCCTAGGACATCTAATCTATAAACTGTTCCACTATTACTATGCAAAGGGAGGAAAAACACGTAAAAAATTACAATATCTTAACTGATATAATTAAATTATTCTTCCTTAAAGGGGGTTACTGCCCAGAAAGGAAGAGGACAAAAAGTTGCAAACACCTACCCAGGGCCCTTGTACTTCACAAGATTAGCACCAATTTTAGAACAATAAATAAGACTTTTCCCTAGTGTTTTAGATAAAGTTCAAGTTTCATATCACCTTTCAAATTTTAATATTTTCAAAATGAATGTTCACAAGACCTTAATAAAAACATATTTTCTTTCATACGTTCTGCTCCCAATACCTCCTTTCATTATGTGTTGTAGCTGGTAAAGCGATGTAAAAGCACTATATAAAATTTAGTATTTTTAATTTTTTCGAAAGAAACTGTTCGAAGGACTCATACAAGAACATACCAATATGAAGGCCACTCAATAAGTAACGAGAAAATCATTGTACCCTAGAAACGATTTATTTAATCAATACGAAAGTTTGGCTATTTTTCAATATAATTCCAACAAACATTTCAGACATCGTTCTTCTAATTTGCGCATGCCTCTGGCATAAGATTTTTTGGATCTCGAAGCTACTTTTGTACCTTATATTTAACTTCTTCATTGGATCGAAAGTGTTTCCTATATAGATTCCTTTGAGTGGTCTAAGCAAATGAAAGTCCGACTGGGCGAGGTCAAGGCTACAGGAGAGGATATGGAAGGATGTTTCACTCCATTTTTTACTTTTTTCTGAGTTTAACAGTGTCACATGTGGGCGAATACTGTCATGAAACGAAATCACTCCTTTAGTCAAGAGTCCACGACGCGCTCGAAAGGCAGTCCTTACTATGTTTGTGAGCATATTAATCTAACACTGTCTGTTAATGGTTCATTCATGTTCAAGACAGTCACAATAAATAGGCTCATGTGAATCCCAGAAAACTGTAACCATGAATTTTCCTGCAGAAGAGAGACACTGCAATTTCTTTCGATAGGGAGAGCCCGTTTACTTCTGCTAGAGGCTTTGTATCAGACTCCAATTCAAGATGGTTATCATCACATGCTACAAGCCTATTGAAAAATTCTTTTTTTTACATAAATATAGCTTATTCACATGTTGACATATTTGAAGCCTGTTTTTTTTGTGGGCTCTTGAAAGTGGTCTCGGAACCTATCTTGCATAAGTTTTGGTGTACTTCAGCTTATTCTGAATCATGTAATAAATATTTCCCAGAGTTGCATACACTTCTTCAGCTACTTGTTCAACAGTAATGTGCATGATGTCCTGAATAACCACGTTAGTGCAATTTTTGAAGGAGGAAGTTGCAACTTTAATTGGTCATCCAATTCGTTGCTCCTTACAGACAACGGAGAAACTTTTAAGACCATGATCATAGACATGCATAACAAATATAAAATGGAGATCTTCAAGATCCAAATTTTTTTTTTTTAACCCACTAATAAAGAAAACTTAAACAGCGGAGAAAAAACATAAACATATACTTTCGATACAGCGGAACCGTGCTGGACGATTATATTACTGATATCCGAAACTTTTCGGCACAACATGGCATCTTTTCCAAGAACGTCATTCGTCACCAATTATGACGTTATCTTCCTATTACGATACCATGGACAGAGAAAAAGAAGGTACTTGCAGTATAGAAAATACCGAATAAACAAAGAAGAAATATTTTTCTTTCTAAAAGAGGATGAAAGAGTATACAACCAAGTAATCCGTTTCGAAGTGTGAATATACACACAGCGGGCAACAAATGAAGTAACATAAAACGCTTTGAAGTACAATATGCATATCAACTACAGATTAGAGTAAAGCAGTAATATTTGTTTTACCTTGCTTAGTGTACAATTAGACTGCCTTTTATTACTCAATATGCGTCACCTTTTCCTCCTTTTATCCTGATGATACTTAAAATACCGACTTTATTTTCTTTCTTTTTTTACCCATTTGCTTTTAAATTCGGCTCTCTGAATAGGTATAATCGAGAGACTAATATATAGTACTTATCTGATACAGAGACGTCAATGTTTAACGTACACGGGTCACTAAAATTAAAATCTGGCTGTTTGAGTTGATTGCGTCGAAACTTACACAGCTAAATGTAACTCAACAAATTAGGAAAAATAGCGAATTCAGCTTTCAAGGAAAAATATGCATTTGTGAAGTTTTTGGTAGGATCCAAATTTAAAGAAAAGAAAAGGTCAGTGAAAATATTAGCAAAAAGTAGGCTAAAACATATGGTAGTTGTCGATTTAATTTCAAGGTGTAGTTGTTTCAGGGAATAATGGAAATTTTCCAAACGAAAGGCGAAGGTAAGTTTAACTAACAAGTTTTAATGCGATAACAATAACGATAGTGAGATACTACCCTAAAAATTCTATAATCTTTGAAATAACCAAAGAAATTATTTTAGAAAATTGCTGTTATCAGGTATGAATAGATCAAAGAGATGGCAAGGAAGTAAAAACGGTTTTTATTTTGAGGTCCTTGGTATTTTAAGGTAACTGAAAAACATCATCGGAATTATGAAGATCCACAATGGTCACATCCCATTGTTATAGTATGACGAAAAACTTGAAACATGTTAGTTTTTTGTTGGTAAATTTGAGTTCCTTCGCCTTTTTATCTTTTTTTTTCATGGCAAGATTCACTTAGCCTAGTGGTTGGCGCGCTAGGTTTGGAATCCTTTGTCCAAGGGGCGGGAGTTCGATTCCTGGTGTGGCCAGTTATTTGGTTTGGGACGAGGGTCAGTGGCGTGGCTCTGTAAGCTCAGTCAGAGTCTGAGCAGAATCTGGGGAAGGTAAGCAGGAAGAGTGTGCGAAAGCACAGGATACCTACGAAACCCCCTCCCCCCGCCTCCCATTACACTTCCTGGGTGAAGGACCTAGAAACGGAGATCAGCACCACCAGTTTGGACTTTAGGGGTCTAGTGCTGCATCCTTTACCTTTTTTTTTACTGTAAGATTCGCAAATGGATCAAGTTTAACTTCCACTAGTTTTGGAAATGGAATAAATGTATTTGGTGAAGATAGTTAGCGTGTAGAGCAAAAAACATTTTCTAACAATAACAGTATTTAACAATGTAAAATAAATTCCACTAACTCATAATTACACTGATCCAGCTCCCTTTCTCCTCCCACCCTAACAAGTACCCATCTTTTAAATTAGCAACATTTGATTAGTTTCTCTGTAAAATTCAATTGTTTTTTTGTAGTTTTGGCAAACTTCTTTTTCATCCTAAACAAACTCCTGCGTCTGTGACTGTCCTTGCTAAAAATATAACAACCCTCGAAGGGGTGTACCGCCAATACACACAAACTTATTCAATTAAAAGATAAAATACATACAGGAGCTCCAGTGCGAAGACACCAAACTCTAATTATCTTATCACAGCTACCAGCAGCTAGGAGTCTGTTATCACAACTCACTGCCAAATCTGCTATTTCTGAGGAGGCTCCGCGGAAAGTAGAAAGCAGGCGGCCATCTATGGCATTCCATACTTTGACAAGCAAATCATCTGCACCCTGAAAGGAAGAATGGAAATTTAAAACGATCAACAACAAAAATCGCAAAATAAAGCAGGTAGAGGCCAAAAAATGAGAACTGGCATATAGTACAAACAATCCTAAATATCACAGAAATATTGGTAATTTGCTAATTATGATCGTCAATTTTGATTTTTGACAAAATAAATGCCCAAAATTGGAAATTTACAACATATTTATATAATTGTTACAGCATTAAAAATTTTTTCTTATCAAAAATTTTCCTGTTTCGAATCGTAGGAATAACAATTGACCTAAACTATGTGTGGCTCTTAGGTTATAACAAAGGGCATAATTTTAGCTCCATAGTTAGCACGGCTTTACAAGGTGGTCACATATTTAGTTAAAACCTATAGAATATTATAGAACTATTCTATTTCGGATTTCGCTTCGTCATTTAATTTAATCAACAAAAACCCCAAAATAACCGAAAAATAAAACTAGTTCAAATTACCGGGGGGAAAATGAAAACCTAGATGAAAAGGATGTAAATTTTTCTTTTTGCCATCTAAATTATAAGACTTAAAAAAATCTTTACGAAAGTAAAAACTAATACTTGAAGTTCAAAAATGAGAATAAACGTAATTAAATCTTGCATAAAACTAGCACATTTGTTCTCGTTTCCCTCATCACTTTCTCTTTTTTCTCTTAAAAGTGATTAGACGTAAACAAAATCCCTAAAATTAAAATAAATAAATAAAAGTAATAAGAAATATGCATAATTAATGTCCCTACGAAAACAAAGTGAAAAAAGAACAACAAGTTCTACACCCTAATAGATATTCTCCTGCCAAAAGTGAATCCTTTTTTAAATCAGTTAAGAACTCCCCAATCACTTAATCTGTAATTAATGATCTTTTTTTTACTTTAAAGCAGCTACAAGTTTTCAAAAAAAAACTTGTTCCAATGGTCATAGTTTTAATTTTCTAAACCCTGGCAACTCATCACTTCTAGAGCCAAAACCAAAACATAATCGGGACAGTAAAGCACCACAAACTAAAAAACCCTTTTAACCGTTATGTTCCAAAAGTCGAAAGTCGAAATTAACCAGTAATTACTCACTAATTACAATTAATTACATTCATTAGACCTAGACATCGGTTCGTTTATCAATAGAAAGAGAAAAAAAATGCTTCAGTAATCCCCATGAAATTTGGGACAGACAGAAAAATTATAAAATAAATTATAATGATCCACGTCAAATATTACGACAAAAAGCACAAAAACTGCCAAAAGGAAAGCAAAGCTCAGAAAGGGACTAGTAGGACCTGACAATAAAAGAAAAACAACAAAAAATAAATAAAACGTAATCAATAAACGAATAATTAATAGCCAATAAATAAACCAATAAACGAACTAATTAGAGATTACCTGTGTGCCCACAGAAAGTAGATAAAAAAGAATATATCATTTGCTCAGTGCCTTTTTAAAGAGCTAAGGGAGGAGTCCCCCCCCCATATAAAAAAAGTTCTCTTCGGAGAGAGCGAAAGGGATAGGCAGCAAGTCGTTCAGGTTAATTTCAGACAGCATTTAAAAGCAGGCAATGGGGGCTAGCCTGATTCCTCCATATCCTCCATATATAAATGGCGGTTAAATTAGGAAGGGCTCTAATAGTATATTTTCATGTTTCATATATTTGAAACAAAGGCACATATTTAGATTTGAATTTTACCGGGTTCTTTAAGTCCAAATTTACGAAAGGCATTAGTGCTAGTTAAAAGACATAAATTGACTTACCGTAAATATGTAATTTCCCGTTCGATCAAAAAGAACGCAAAAAACAGCAGACAGGTGACCAAGGTTCCTTGAGCATAGCTTCAACTTTGAATAAAAACTAGTAGGCACTAATTCCTTTTTAAATGAATTACCCAGCAGCTCCGAAGACCGTAGCAAACAGGCTATAGTTGAAAAAGAAAAGTCATTATCTATTTTGATCTGTGCTGTCAAAATAAAACAAAAAGGAAAATGAAATACACTATCCCAAAAGATGTGTTTATATTTACAAACAGAATCTAAAAACTATTATTTTGTAGCTTTTTTTTCATTTGATGTTTACTGGCCTTGAGGAATAGACAATAGCATTATCCATGGGAGCAAAGATTCCCATTTCAAGAGGACACACGGGGAGATTCAAAACTTATAATGACAAACTAGTTAGATAAACTAACTATGAAATGTCTACGTATTAGGCCTCTATTTCGGGCACTCCAATTACATATACTGAAAATACTTTCGTGACTCTGATTCAAAAAGAGAAAACGCTCTGAACTCTGCTATATGCATACTTCGGTCCATCCATTATACCTAGAGCTGCACACATCATGGAACTGTATACGCATATGGAGCACGTCATGGAGCTGTACCCTAGAGATGTGATATTTTAGACTCTTCGACCAGTTCCATAAAAATGGTATCTTTAATTGTAGATCCGATTCCTCGTAGATCCGGCCTTGAGGGTGTACAAATGGCTTACACAGGACGGTTTTTCGCACAAAGAACACTAAAAAGTTGATTCAGTCCTCTCTCAGCTTTCTATCAAGGGGTTGCTTCTAATACTTAATATCAAGGGGTTGTTTAACATCCCTAACGCGTTAAAATTTTAGAATCAACATCTGGGAGCATTGGTGCGGCTGATCCTTCGTATACAGAATAACCAACGCTTGTTCTAGGTTTCAGCGTGCTCTTTACTTTCATTAAAAAGTATGTTTTATATGTTTTTAGTAATAAGCATATTTTAAAAAAGCATATTTTCATATAAAATCATGTTATTAATCTAATCTCGGTTCAATTTAAAATCATATTAGGAAATCTCTTCCCCTGAGGATGCCCCTGTCTCTTTCACCTGTGTGCGGTTAAGTCATATGAATGCAATCTCTTATTCCACAATCCTAATATTTTTGCAATAAGAGAGTAAATGTCACACCATTAGTCTCCAAACTGCATACTTATTTCAAATATAGTGAAGAGTGAAGTGAAGAGAGATTTCCAAGTGAAGTGAAAAGATCTCTTCCAAGTGAAGAGAGATTAGGGCAAAGTCCTCCTCTACATGGATCTGAACGGTCTCCCCCAAAAAACTTAAAACTTAGACTTAAAGACACTTTTCTATGGATCAGACAGCTTTCGCCCATGAAAAGATCCACTAAACCCCCCTCCCCCTAACAGATGCCGTTAAACTAATTAATACTATATAGCATTGTAAAACTATTTAAAATCATGTTATAGTAATATAGTAATACTATATTGCTGTTATTGTAATGCTATATGTTATAGTAATACGTTATATCATTACTAATATGTTATAATACGTTATATAATACGTAATATGTTATAGTAATACTACATAAAATCATTTTATGTGAACAGTATACACGTTTCGGGGCGAACGCTCTACCGCATGGATAAACTCTAAAACTGGGAGGCTCTGGAAATAGCTTTTCGATAGTCCTAATTCAAGTGCCTATCTTAGAAAATTCGCTTGATAGCATTTTGGCCATAATCGGGTTTACAATTGTCACCTTGCACTACAAACTAGTAGACATCAGCACTTTACTGTGACGCGATCTCTTTTGTTACTTAAAAAGGCATTAGAGCTTAAAATTTGGCCTTAGCTTTGTTCTGTTCAGGTGTTAATGAACCCTTGGCTCGTTACGATGCCCTCTGTTATAGAAAAGGGCATCCGTAACAATATTCCTTTGGGAAAATATTAAATTTAATATTTTTAAATACAATGACTTTAAATTTTCTGGTATAGGGTTCTCGACACGCTGAATTTTTGGATGTAATTTTTATAAAGATACAATCTTTTTTGGGGATGCTATCCCCCTTTTGAACTACAATCAATTTTGTAATGTATCCAAAGAAGTGCAGATGAAAGAAATTCCTAGCTTGGAAAGGGACAGGGTAGAAGAGCAACACGCAATTTAGAACACAGGAAAAATTGACCAAGAGCGCCTCCGCCCCAAAATACATACGTACATAACAAACACAACGTTTATATTTTTACTCCTTTTTTTCCTTGCAGATGATAAAGAGCCAATAGATATTATTACTAATTAAAAAAGTAAGGTCTTAATCCGAAATAGTCGTGCCCGAAACCAAAGAGTACGTCAAGCACTTCTTTTCTAGTGTGAGAGAAAGAGAGAGGCGAGAGAGAGAGAGATAATGTGAAAGAGAAGCTGAGAGTGGAGAGAGGGAGGAGAGAGTGAAAAAAAAAAGAGAAAGTAGTAAAGAAATCAACGAACCATTATTTTGGATAGACAGAATCTCCGATGCAGAACTTCCAGGCCATCGATTTTTACTGAGTAAAGGATAGAACTGTGATCGATTCCTATAATCAGCTACAAAAGAAAAAAAAAGAAAGATTATTAGACAAATAAATAAGCATAAGGGAAAGAGGAACAGAAAGATATTAACATAAATTTATGTCATCTGAACGGTCCTCAAAGGAAGTCTGTTCTGTTAAACATGGTATAACAAATCATACGGCAAAAATAACCCTTATACGGTATAATTCATTCACATTTGGTGTTTATTCAAAAAACAGTTAAACCAACTTCACTATTATAGCACTACAGTAAACTACTCCAGAACAAAAACAAAGGTAAGGGAAATAAAGTGAAGAAAAAAGAAAAAAAGAAGAGGAAGAATAGTCCACGAGGAAAGAGGAAACAATTACGAATTAACGAAAATTTCAGACTCTGGAAAGTCGCTCAAATGGGTCTAGATTTCCTATAGATTGCATAGTTTTAACACAAGTCAATAGCTTTAAATAAGTTGAAGTTATATCGCACTATTACATAGCCAATAGGTGAGATGTGTCAACGCTTTGTCTACGGACAAAAAGAAAGTAAAATCAGGATCTTTTGGGGTAAGTCCGTGACAAAATGTTAGAATTCAGTTCCATCTTCCATTTTTGGGGAGTATAACGGTTCAATCACAGTGAGACAGATATTGATTAATTCTTCTTTTATTGAGGGACACAAACACCTACGTCGTGGTTGCAGCGGTAGCTGCTATCTATTAATGATAAAGTAATATTATAAGGCTCCAAGCTATACGTAGCTGCTAGAAGGTTGTTTCGTTAAGAGTGCATATCATGGAATTACCAGCACACGGCTTAGGAGCAAGTCTGTAACCTCCTTGACTGACAAAAAGAGTCTAGCAAGAACAAATAGTTTTAAAATGTCAAACCTTTTCAATAGAGACATGCGCTTTTTGGTAGTATTTATCCCTTCTTTTTTCACCCAGCTATTTCACAGGGAAGAGGTGATCGTAGAGACTTGAAAGGTGGTTCATTTGATGGAAATTTAAAAATTCTAGTGCCCTTTGGAAGAGTTAAATGTAAATGAATATCCAATCCCTCCATAACCTCCAAAAAATAATTCCATAGCCTCCAATCCATAACTTTTCCCGAAGAGGGAAAAAGGGGGAAAATATATGAAAAAAAGCTAGCTTACATAAATTAACAGATAAATGAAACGATGAGAAACACTATACAAACAAATGAAAGAGACACATCTGATAAACTACAGTTATTGTAAAAAAAAAAAAAAAAAAAAAAAAAAAAAAAAAAAAAAAAAAAAAAAACAATATCAGACGTATTTCTTTTGCTTTTATTATTATTATTTTTTGGATGGCGTTTTTGTTTTTCTCAGTATCTTATGTATGTAGTACTTTTTTAAAACTCTTTTTTTTTTCTTCGATTTTTCCCCTGTTGAAAAGGGCTCCCGGATGGGAAGCTGAAGAATCCAGACTTTTAGTTACACTTGTAAAAAAAAACTCACTAAAAGTGTTGTCCGTTTTTTAATATCAGTTAAAAAAAAAACTTTTTCCGCGATAGAAGATTCTCAAAGAAAAAGTAAAGTGTGCTATATCGAACCAAAGAAAAGTAGAAATAAAGTCAAATAATTTTCAACGTAAAGACGATCAAAAATCACTCCACAATGTATCAATATATAATTGAATCCCAAAAAGAATAGAAATTACAATATATAACCTAAGTCAAACTCAAAACGACCAGAGACTGCCACAAAGAAGAGTAGGGGCAACATCCCCCGTGCCTTCTAAAGACCAGAACGCAATTTGCATTTTACTATTAAAAAAAAGCTTTGTTTTTTTTCAAGCTTTGTTTTTTTATTTCTCATAATATAAAAAAAAAACACCATAACCACCAGGATTACTGAAAAGAACAAATGAATCTTGAGTGACAGTTTAGCATAAAATTATATTAAAGTTACAGAAGAGAAAACAGTTAAAATGTATTTCGTAAATTAAAATCTAAATTTCGTCTTAGTACTCTAAGTCTTTTGGTTAGCTCATCCCCTTCAACACGCAATGCTCAAAGCCGTTCCTTAAATATTCCTAATATGCAATTTTGACTACCTGCATATACCAAGTGTATTTGATTTACATCAAAATCCTCCTGATTACTTCCTGAAAATTTGGCCTTAACACGTTTACCATCAGTAGAAGTAGTAGACTAACATTAAAAGTAGTAATAGTAGCATACACATAGTGGATTTTGGTTAGTTCATATTCCCTCAACATGCCTTGAAAATTTCAACTTAATACTCGAGGCCGTTCCAGAGAAATTGCAGATACGCCCTTATGACAACCTGCATAAACATTGCGTCTTGATTTAGTTCAATATTCCCTTAAATATTCCCGGAAAGTTTCACCTCAATAGCCTTACCCTCACTAGTAGTATTAGTAGTAGTAGGCGCAGTAAAAGGAAATAGTATGTGCATAGTGCCTTTTTTGTTAGTTCAACATCTCTCTCCAACTACCCTGAAAATTTCAACTTAAGACTTTAAGCTGTTCCTGAGAAATTGCTGATATGCCCTTTTAACAACCTGCATGCATATAGTGCGGTTTGATTTAGTTCAACATCCCCCTAAACATTCTCTGATAGCTTCACCTTAATAAACCTTAGGCTCCACAGTAGTAGTAGTAATAGTAGTGGTTGGTTGGTTGTTTTGTCAACCAACAAATTATCTTTTGGGGATACTTTCCCCCCTTTAAAATCCTAAGCAAATTTTGTAATGAATTTAAAAGAACTTAACAACCTAAGTCATTCCTGGTACTCCCTTTTCACCATCTGCGTGTTCAACATCCCCTCAACATTCCTCGAAATTTTCTCCATAATAAACTTAGCCATGGTAGTAATACCAGTGGTAGTAGTATTAAAAGTAGTAGTATGAGCATGAAAATAATACTTTCCTGTTAGTTCAACACACTCTTTAAGTTTCAATTTAATACCCTAATCTGTTCCTTAGACATTGCTGATCTCTTTTTTGACAACCTGCATGGACGTGATGCGTTTTGATTTAGTTCCACTTTCCTTTCAAATTCCCTGGAATCTCTACCTTAATACCCTTAGCCTTAGTAGTAGTCATAGTAGTAATAGTAGTAGCTGTAGCAGTACGCACAAATTGCCTTTTGGTCAGTAGAACTTCCCTCTCATCATATCCCAAAGTTTCAACTAAATACCCTGAGCTGTTCCTGAGATATTAATTATCCACCCTTTTCACAACCTGCAAGCATATAGTATGTTTGATTTAGTTCAATATCCCTTGCAATTCAACTAAATACCAAAATCCGTTCTTAATTTATTGCTGATGCGCCTTTTTTGACAACTTGCGGAAACATCATGTGTTTTGATTTAATTCAACTTCCCCCTCAATTTCCCTTGCAAATTTCACCTTAATAACCTTAGCCTAAAGTAGTAGTCCCAGTCGAAGTATTAGTTGTAGTAGCTTGCACATATTGCCTTTTGGTCATTGAATATGCCCCTCATCATGCCCTGAAAGTTCCAATTTAATACCCTAAGTCGTTCCTTAGGTACTCCCTTTCGACAACTTGCATACACATACTGTGTTTTGATTTACCTCAACACTCCCTAAAATCTTCATCTTATCACCCTTAGATCCGGAGGCCAAGGATCAAACACCCCCCCCCCTCCCTTCCCAATAACAAATACTATATGTGAATAGTGGGCAAATTGCATAACTCACAGCTCTTTCCCATGTCATTCCCAGAGGCACAGCTTTTAGACCTTTCAATTATGATGAACAAAATGGCTGTCTCAGAATTCTGATTGGATGTCTTCAAGAAAAAAGGGGACGTGAGAGGGGGCCGGTTGCTGTGCAAAAAAAAATTTGACTGTTAAAAAGGGCACTAAAACTTTTTATCTTCCAATCGAATGAGCCTCCTCTAAGGTTTCTAAGACAACTCCTTCTATACGAAGTGCCTTTTTGAAAAAAAATACATAGAGCCCACTTCTCTATTTACTTAGCACTACATATCACCCCCCCCCGACTTTAGAATATCTTTTTTTAAATATTTTTTGGCAAATACCACGGTTTTTAAAATAAGAAAAACTAAAATACCTCCTCCCCTCTGGATTTTGAGAAATAATTTTATCTTTATTTTTAAACAAAATCGACAAAATCCTTGTCCCCTACTTACGTTTTTGTAAATTAGCGCCACTGTTCTAAACCCTCGAAAGGTTAGAGCGTAATTTGCACTTTACTGAGAACCCTATCTTTCTTAAGTAGTTTCTCGCAACCCCTCACAGTTCCTCATAATCTTTATTACAACATTAAAAAAAATTATTCCTTATGCACTTTCAGGAATTAATGTTATTGACTTATTATATTTTAAACAATCAATCTAGTTCAATCAGATTAATGTACAGTAAATTTTGACTCATTCTTTCTTTCTTTTAAACATATTCCTTTCAAATCTAAAAAAAGAATTTTAAATCATTCGTCAATTCAAAATATTGCTTCAACGAACTAAATAGACTGGTTTAAAAATTACTATTTCCTTTCCTATATTTCCCTTTCTTTAGAAACATATTTTTCCTTTCCTGTAATCTGAATTCTGATAGTGATTTTCTTTTTGTTATTGATGTTTGATTAATTACAACCACACGATTCAAAATAAACATGGTTTATATGACATTCAGGCGGTTTAGAAAGTTTAAAAGTGGGAGGAAGGTAGCCCCAATGTTGTTCGCGATATCTCTCGTTTGAAACCTTGGTTAGCTTTGTAACTTAATTTTACTGTTTTATTGTTGATGATGCTACGGACAAACACATAAGCTCAAAATACTCTAGATCTTTATTCCTACTCTTTGAAGGGTTTAGGAGTTTGAATTATAATTCAAACTTCTAATTTTATTTCAATTTTAAAATGAATTGCAATTTAAACTTAAAACAAACAGAAATTACTATGAATAATCACATCAAACATAAAGATAATATTTACTTCCATGGATGATGCAGACAAAATTAAAATAAATAATCAAATCAAATTTAGAAGGAACACAACTTACTACAAATTAGAGATAGGAGTACCACCTCCTCCTAAGTCTTTTAAAGGGCAGGGCTTCATTTACACTTTACTAAAAAAAATTGTATTTTGAGAAGTAGGTTTTCTACTTCTCAAAATATCTTGTAAATTTACAAGAGATATCTTGTAAATTGATCCAAATATAGCATAATTAGTTGAGAAAATTCTAAATCGTAGACCACGTTCTCAGCTATTTAATCAGCCCTCTGGCTAATTTTAGTTCAGTAGGACTAATATTGCACCCCGTAGAGCCTTCTGGGAGGATGCATAATTTAAGAACAATGTTTCCTTGTACTTTTTAAAGCAAGATTGTTGATACCGCAAATATCGATATCACCTTCTACATCTTAGTTCACTTTCAAATAATCCTATCAAACTCAACTCCAAAACTTTCCCTTCTTCATCTTTTATTAAGAAATTTATCTTTTATAACAACTGTCCGGTGGTACAAAATCAAAAAGGCATCAAGATTATTTACTTGATTTCTAATTTTTGGGCGTGAAGATTAAGGAGGAAAAGCATGATTCTGGAAGTCCCTGATCGATAACCGCCCCGAAGGATAACTTTTATTGTCCCCCATAAACTACATGCTGATTTAACGCCTTAAACCTGATGCCTTACACAAACTATATTACACCTACAGTATGATCGGATTTTGCCCCCGATGTGGCATGCGCGAAAGTGCGGAACATGCTTGCACAAGAGCTGAGATGTAGGAGCTTCCTTGAGTCTTCTTAAAGTAATTCCAATAATCTGATTAACTTTCAATAAATAGAGTTAATTAATAATTACGAACTTTCCTGTTTAATTATTAAATATTCATCATTATTATATCCGTTTTTATTATTATTTTGCAAGATTAAGGTGGATTAGCTTTCGGGGAGCAAGGGGGAAATTTACTAGGTGTTGCATTATTTTGATAAGGGATATGGTTCCGTTGAAGAGTGAAGCGAGAGCCGTAACGTGTAATTAGGAGGAATTGTCAAGTTTAAGGGACTCGAAGTAGGTTTTTCCCATAGAGAACTATAATTTATGCTTATCTATTTATCAGAGGCAACGCTGTAGCGTTGCCTATAGTAAAGGCCATACGGCTCCAATGTTTTAATATTTATTTATTTTTTTCCCAGAGGCACTTCATATGGAAGTGGTCGTCGTAGAAACTTCAAAGGGGGCTCATTCGATTGGAAATCGAGAGTTCTAGTGCCCTTTTTAATAGTCGAAAGTGATTGGAGGGCAACTAGCCCCCCCCCCACGCCCATCATTCCCCCAAACACATCCAACCAAAATTTTGAGATAGCCATTTTGTTCAGCGCAGTTGATTTCCAGATAGAAAATATA
>JAQQPU010011000.1:12736-28904 GCA_029168905.1 Artemia sp. Kazakhstan ARC1039 | reverse complement strand
AGCCACGTTTTTCCCAATCCAACTGGAACTAAAGAGAAAAATGGGGCCTGTCCATAGAATACGGTTGGGATTGGTCATAAGACAGTGGGGGTAGGTCGATGGTCTGATGAGTTGTAAGCAGTATATTGCTGTTGATTAGTTTTTGTTTCTGTGTATGGAACTACTTAGTGTTTCTCGACCCACTTCCAATCGTCTGGTTTAATCCATATTTTACACACAAGCTCAAATCGGGTGATAACTCAGTTTTTGAAAGACTAATCTCATTTAAAAAAAAGTGTTTTTTTTTTCTTGAAATAGGCGCAACTTCAAGTTTAAACTCAATGCTTGTTTTTACCACTTACCAATAAAACCTGGTTTAAAAAAAGAACATTCACCGATTACTTATTGATAAACAACACAATAAATTCCATTATTATTTTCAAGCATAGCTTGTCGAAATAAGTTAATACTTATCAAAATAATTATTAGAAATAGTTTCCTGTAGTTTTAATTATTGAATAATATAGGTTCAAATAAATATTAAAAGTTAAATTTTTGATTTTTTTTCTGCAATTTTGGAGTGTTAGAGACTGAATTTAATACTTCTTTCTAATCCACAGACTGTCAGCTCAATGATCCCAGATTTTAAGCATAAGCTCAAATCCAAGATTAATAAGTTAATATAATGCACTAAATTTCTTGATACATTTGGGCACCTGGCTTGATCACGAGAAAGTTTGATCAGGCAATTTCTGGGGAGGGGGATTACTGCCAGGAGCTTTGTTTGCTACCAAGATGTAAATTGGAAAATGTGTCATTTTCCTTTTTGTATACATTCTTTAACGGCTTGTGTTTTCTCAGTGGGGCATTATCCCCCTACCCTGTCGGTTTGCACGGGAACCATTAACTGAGAGGAGTCCAGCAACTGGGAACGGAGGGAAAATAAGCTCTCCAGTTATTTGAATTATTTTAGAATCTACCTTATTGAAAACAAATCAAAATTTTTTTGGGCTTAATAAAAATTATATTTTGGTTTTAAGTGCAGTTTTGTCAAGCGATCGAATGTCAGTTTAAAAAGCCCCCGAAAAATAGTTTTTTATTCTAAAAAACGTGCCTTATATTCTAAAAGCTATTAATTATGTAAATTGTTTTTGATGCATCTAAAACTCTTATAACTGCACATAACTTGTTTTCCATTTGTCCAGAAATTTAAGTTACATGTTTAAGTTGTAAGAAATAAAAGAGCGGAAGTTTATCTTTTTAAGCAAATAAAGAAAGAAAGCCCAACAATAGGCCTTTCAATTGCCTTCTGGTGTGCCTAGGGATATTATCTGCTAAATTTCATATCCCCTTATCGAAGTAATAAAAAGTTTTGAGTAATCGAGTTATTGAGTTCAGTACGCAGGGAAGAGTCAGGGTCCCGGCCCTGGAGTTCACAGTTTGCCTGAGTTTCTGGGTTCTTGTTATTCAAATTGTTGAATAAAAGTGTTTTATATTATTTTCCCCTCTGATGTTTTTTGTTATTGCACTCCCCCCCCAAAAAAAAATCCTACCTACGTGCCTAATTTAAGACTCTTCTTAATTGACTCATTCAGACGTCAATACCTCAGATTTTAGCATTTTGATCAAATCTGACTCGTGCGACTAGGATAGTCCCCAAAAATGAATCCATAATTATTAAGAAAACTACAGAAGTAGTGTTGTAGTAACAGTTACAAGAGTGTTCTTATCCTTTTTGCATATATTAATATCTCCGAGCGGACAGTACTCCTTTATAGTGCCAATTAAAGGAAGCGGACAGTACTCCCACCATACAAGCGGGCTATCATTCCATGTTTTATTTAATGATGTTTTTTGTATGAATGTTTTATGTTTATGGATGTAAGGATTTTTATTGTTCACCATACAAACGGGCTATCATTCTATGTTTTATTTGATGTTTTTTTTTGTATGCATGTTTTATGTTTATATGGATGTAAGGATTTTTATTGTTCACCATACAAGCGGGCTATCATTCCATGTTTTATTTAATGATGTTCTTTTTTGTCTGGATGTTTTATGTTTATGGCTGTAAGGATTTTCAATCATCATTCCAACGGGGCTTTCACCTTGCTTTCCAACGGGGCAGTATGGTTAGTGTTTTATTTAATGTTTTTTTGTATGGATGTTTTATTGTATGGATATATGGATTTTTATTTTAATAGTTTTTTATTGATGTCATTCTATTGTACTCTAATGATGATATTTTTCTTTTCCAATGATACGATTTTTTACATTCTATGTATCTTCCCATTGATTTTTATGAAATTTGTGTTTGATGTAGGAAACGAACGTGAGACCCGTGATTTCCTAAGGTAAAAGAACGACACGTTAATCGACTGAACCAACAAGCCATTGAATATATTATAATTTTAGAAATACATCCAATGTATTGTTTCTGGGACATTGCCAAACTGATGTTAAGCGTGACAATATCGTAACAAGTTCATTCCATTGAACTGAAAAAGAGGTTAAAAAAGTTGGGTTAATTTAGGATCACTTAGAGTGGCACACCACTCTAAGTGAACCTAAATTAACCCAACTTTTTTAACCTCTTTTTTAACCAACTTTTTTAACTAAATTAACCTGGTCTTGAGGACGGTGATAAGCCCCTTCAAATTTAGGACAATTAAATTCTTCTAGATTGAAATGTGGGGTCCTAGGGTCACACTTTTGAATTAAAACTTTATCTGTAGGTACATTACCCTTTACGTAGAGTGCTTCAACCCTGAAAAAAAAAGCAAATTTCACTGACTTCCTTCTGAACATTTCTCAGTTCCTGACCACTTTTATTAAGTGGTGTAATCACTCTATCTTAGAATCCCAGTATGTTTATTTGACGTAATGTAGTACTCCACAAGCTTTTATCATACTCAAACAAATTATAGTTCACTATCCAATGATAACAGTCAATTTCTTCGAGTTCCTTAGATAATAATAAAAATGCACATTCAAATATAACACCACAAGATGATTTTTCAAACCGACAAATTCTGTGTCATACAGTCCTATCATCTTGGAAGTTATTAATGTAGTATTTAAGTAGAGAAGTACTTCATCAAACTTTTATACCTTTGCTCAAGGTTGAATGGAGTTATGGCTAGGGGGATGAGTCCTAAAACCATCTGAATTCATTGTGGGGATGAGTCATAAAACCCGTAGAATTCATTGCGGGGAGGAGTCATAGAACTCTCGGTATCTATTGCATGCAAATGAAGCCTAGAAATTACAATTTTTTCATAATTTCTTGACTGAAATTTCTGTATTGTGTATCGAAGAGGTGAATTCAAGAAAGAGTTTGTTACTTACAATTTTTTCATAATGACATATCCGACAACGGATGATGATAAAGAATTTATTCATTCTAATACATAGGTTTTGTCAATGTTATCCGACGTATCCGACAAATGTTATCGATAAAGAATGTTAATAAAGAATTTGTTCAATTTTGTACTTAAATTATGTCAGTTTTATCAAAAATTCTGTCAAAAGACATTGATAAAGAATTTATTCACTCTGATGCTTACATTTTCTCAATTTTATCAAGCATATTTGACAAAGCATGTTGATAAAGAATTTATTCACTCTGGTAGTTAGATTTTGTGAATGTTGGGTGGAGGGGGGAGAGTAGGGCTGGAGGGGGGAGATTAGGGCTGGAGGGGGTTGGGGAGGGGAGCTGGAAGGGGTTGAGGGAGGGAGGGGTGTAGGGATAGGGTTGAGGGATAGGGGTAGGACTTGGGGCCCAAGCATCAGAAGAAATTGTCTGTCTAGTATGCATCTTAAATCATCGTGATATGCATATTCTCACGATGATGCCATAAAAATGCCCCGAAACAGGTCACTTTTAACACCTATCAAAAAATCCAATTGATAAATCGAATGCGCTTGAACTTGTTCCAGTTTAATTAAATGAACTTGTTACGATATTGTGACGCTTAACATCAGTCGGGCAATGTCCCAGAAACAATACATTGGATGTATTTCTAAAATCATAATAATTAAATGGCTTGTTTGTTCAGTCGATTAACGTGTCGTTCTTTTACCTTAGGAAATCACAAGTCTCACGTTCGATTCCTACATCAAACACAAATTTCATAAAAATCAATGGGAAGATACATAGAATGTAAAAAATCGTATCATTGGAAAAGAAAAATATCATCATTAGAGTACAATAGAATGACATCAATAAAAAACTATTAAAATAAAATTCCATATATCTATACAATAAAACATCCATACAAAAAAAAACATTAAATAAAACAACAACCATATTGCCCCGTTGGAAAGCAAGGTGAAAGCCTCGTTGGAATGATGATTTAAAATCCTTACATCCATAAACATAAAACATCCATACAAAAAACATCATTAAATAAAATATGTAATGATAGCCCGCCTGTATGGTGAACAATAAAAATCCTTACATCCATAAACATAAAACATGCATACAAAAAAAACATCAAATAAAACATGGAATGATAGCCCGCTTGTATGGTGGGAGTACTGTCCGCTTCCTTTAATTGACACTATAAAGGAGTACTGTCCGCTCGGAGATATTAATATATACAAAAAGGATACAACCCCTCTTGTAACTGTTACTACAACACTACTTACAGATATTAAATTTTAACAAGTTTTTTTTTCAATGGAAATTAAGAGTGGCTTAGAAACTTAAACGGACAAAACTATCCTATGCATGACAGAGGTAACCACATCCTGAACCACACGCCCTTTAGATTAAGGTTTCAATAATTTATAGGTATAGCAGCCAAAGTCCCCTTATTCCTCCTCCCCCAAAACAAACAAAACGAAAACGATCTTTCCTGGAATTTAAACTTGAGCCCCGGTAATTCAGGACCAGACTGGGTATACTCTCTTGTGATGATCAGAAATTAGCTAGCTTCTGATTGTCAAAGTGCTCCCAATAAACATGGGCTTCAGCTACCCCTTGTAAAACCTCACGTGATTTGCGAGGTGTAACGGACACTTACCAATTGCGTAAAGTAAAACTTTCATAAACTATATGTTGAGCTTTAACGTAGGCTAAATAGTAGAGGATATATAGAACGGCTTGCCCCCCGCATGTATAGGGCATTTGAGGTTTTTGTTCGTTTTTTTTAACGTGGCTGTTTGCAAAGGATTTGAAAACCTTGTCAGATTTGTTTCTATTTAACTTTAGTTCGTTTTTAGTATCTAATGAAGGGTTTATCTTTTTGTTGTATTATTGCATTAAATACTGTTGAATATCAAACAGTTCGTGGTGAGGAAGTGCAAGTAAGAAGCGACCCGGCTCAAAAGTAACCGAAACTCTAAAATACGGAATTTTGATACCAAAATATATATCAAAAGAATTGGATTTTCATGCTGATTTAAAATATATAAGTTTAATCAAATTTAGTCTTGCCCATCAAATTAGCCTGAGAAATTTTGCCTTATTCTCGAAAAAAGGGAAAAACACCCCCTAAAAGCTATAGAATCTTAATGAAAATTACGCGATCAAATTAAGCGTATCAGAGAACCCTACTTTAGAGGTTTCAAGCTCCTATCTGTAAAAATGTGGAATTTTGTATTTTTTGTCATGCGTGTTTATTTGTTTTTTTGTGTTTTTTTCATCGTATCATAATCGTATCGACACAGTAGTCCTAAATATCGCAAGAGGACTTATTCGAACGGAAATTCAAAGTTCTAGTGCCCTTCTTAAGTGACCAAAAAAATTGGACGGCAACTAGGCCCCCTCCCACGCTCATTTTTTCCCAAAGTTACCGGATCAAAATTTTTAGATAACCATCTTGTTCATCATAGTCTAAAAATCTAATACCCATATCTTTGAGGATAACTTAATCACCGAAAGTCCCCGGGGGAAGGGCTGCTAGTTATGAACTTTGCCCATTGTTTACATATAGTATTGGTTACTGGGAAGTATACAGACGTTTTCATGGGGGATTTTTCGTGTGGGCGGGGGGGGGGTCGGGGGATATGTGGGAGGATCTCTCCATGGAGGAATGTTTCATGGAGGAAGAGAATTTTCCATGAAGGGGGTGCCGGATTTCCCAGCATTATTTGAAAAAAAACGATCAGAAATTAAATAAAAAAAGAACAAGTTTTTTTCAACTGAAAGTAAAGAGCTACATTAAAACTTAAAACGAACATAAATTATTGCGTATAAGAGGGGGTTCGCCCCCTCGTCAATACCTCGCTCTTTACGCTAAAGTTTTTTTTAGTACTTTTATAAGAGCTATTTATTCTAATAAACCCTTTGTCATTCTGGGGTTATTCTTAAAGAATTGGGACAAAATTCGAACTTTAGCGTAAAGAGTGAGGCATTAACGAGGGGGCAAACCCACTCATATACGTAATAAAAATATACGACCATAGAAGTTTGTTACGTAAGTTAATTCGTAAGTTACGTAAATATATTACTAATAAAAATGTTTGTAAATAAAATTAAAAGTTTTAGTCGCCTTTTTAAGTAACCGAAAAATTGGAGGGCAACTAGGCCCCCTCCTCCGCCTCCTTTTTTCTTAAAATCGTCCGATCAAAATTTTGACAAAGCCGTTTAGCCAAAAAAAGGAAAAATTAATATGCAGATTTCGTTTTAATTATTCATGTACGGTGAGCTAAAATCAAAATCTGCATTAATACAAAAACTTCCAGAAATTAAACAAAAAAAACAGGTTTTTTTTTAACTGAAAGTAACGAGCAACATTAAAACTTAAAACGAACAGAAATTATTCTGTATATCATAGGGGCTGTCCCCTCCTCAACGCCTCGCTCTTTATGCTAAAGTTAGACTCTTTCTTACAACTTTTTTTTTTAAACAATACAAAAATTTAGCGTAAGGAGCGAGGCATTGAGGAGGGGACTGCCCCTTTCATATACGGAATAATTTCTGTTCGTTTTAAGTTTTAATGTCGCTCCTTCATTTCAGTTAATAACACTTTTTTTTTATTTAATTTGAACAGAGCGTTTTTTAAAGAAGAGGAATCATGGTAGAGTTCGAGGTTTGTTATTTCTCCAGTAGTAGACAGAAAAGCCCGGACTCAGGTATATGTTATATTAATTGTCTTTTCTTACACTGTTATAATAATATTAATAATAATATATTGAAAACCCGTCGTATACAATAAATTCACAATGACAGAGTATACAAAAAAGCGAAAAGAGGAAACAAAAAGAAAACATACTAAAAAATAACAACAAAAGCAACAATTTCTTAAATAGTATACAAAATAGTACGAGAAGAGGAAACAGAAAGACAACATACTCAAAAGTTACAACAGGAACAACAACTTCTTCGAAAATAGCAACAAGGACAACAACTTCTGAAAGGAGAAAAAAAAGGAAAAAAAGGGAAACAAAAGGGAAAATTAAACAAGCAAACTTGCCCACTCGTGCTTTGGAATTGCTGGTTTTGTTTTTGCCGGCTAATAAGTGTTTCAACAGCTAGATTTGGGTCCGCTAGGTTGTAGCGCGGAATCAGAAAACTATTTGTTGTCCAAGGTGGCAATTTTAGTAGGTACTTGGCAAAACGGAAAAGTAAAGAGCAGAGTTTAGACTTTTCACGGTTTGCCAAAATTTCCAGAAAGGTGTCACATATAATATATGTGGCAGAGCGGTAGCGTTGTAAATACTTGCCAGTAGTGGACGGTTAAATCTCAGAGTGGATTTAACGATCAAAGCATAGGAGCTGGAAATTCGCCGTTCAAGATATGAGATCAGGAGGGAGCGGGTATGCTGTAATGAGGTACCTATTGGCAGCCCCAGATATACTATTTTATCAACTGGTTTTACTGAGCAATCACCTAGTGTGACATTAGTAGGAGGGTCATTCTTTCAATTGTAAAGCAAGACTTCCGACTTTTGGGAGTTAAATCTCAGACCGATATTCTCGTAATTGAACTGCAGACATGAGAATATTTCTGGAAGGCGGTTAAGCGTCCGGCTGAGAGTCAGCGTGTCATCAGCATAGCATACTAGGGAGATGTCAATCGAACTGAGAATACATGATGAAGGACAGCTGTCTTGAGGCTCAATAATGTAGTCGTTGAAGAAATTGGAGGATAAAACTGCCTCCTGGTGGGCACCTTTACTGACTGGTATCAAAGCTGACCGTGGGGCTGGCGGAAGGCCTTTATCGGGAGGGAGCTTGAGTCGCACGTGAAGGTGAGAGTAAAGATCACGGAAAGCCCGAATGATATTTGAGTTCACTCCTCTTTTAGCTGAGTTTAGCAGCATAAGCGCATGAATCAATGAATCAATCGCTCTCTGCAGGTCTAAGCCACCGATCGCTAGGCTTTCTCCTGATTTGTGTGCATCCAGGAGTGCATATGCAACGACATGGAGCGCTTCAGCACAACCAATACCGCGTTGGAAACCGAATGGTCTTGGTGGACTGCAACACAGTTTCTCAAACTCATCTACGAATAAAAGTTCAAATAACTTGCAAAGAGAATTAGCAATCGTGATTGGACGGAAAGAAGAGCATTGAATGGTAATTTTTCCTTTTTTAAGAACTGGCGTAAAATCTCCAATTGAGAAAGTGGTTGGGACAATACCCTGAATGAGGATAATCTGCATCAGGAGAGTTACGTGACTAATGAGAGCGGGCCCACCACTTTTTAGATGGAGTGCGCTGATCTGATCAATCCCGAAAGATTGTTTAGGTTTTAGGCGAGATATGGCCTTGCATACAGCTCCCTCTGTTACAACATAATCACCCTGAGGACAACTATCTAAGAAGTCGTCCAACTCAGCTTCATATCATTCGTTGAGTGCTGGGTCAGGAGGCAAAAATTCTGACCCATAGTACGCGTACCTTTCACAATCAGGGATAGTAGATGCGGACAAAGACTCATCGCTTTTAGAGGACAGAAAACGCCAAAGGAAGGAAGGATTAATTTGGGCCTTGTAAATTCGATATCAATCATCTTTTTTCTGTGAGCTTTTAGCTCCTTCGTGAATTTTCTTTTTGTGAGCAGGCGGATTGAATTGACTAACACCGAACTGGGTCGTCCACAAGAAATCCAAAGTTGAAGCCAAAATTTAGACTTAGAATGGGTATCCACTAAATCTGGATTTTCACACCAGCCGGAAAGGGTAGGATGACGGGGTCTACTTAGAGGGACGGCAGCTTTTTCAGCACAGCGAAGGGCATGGCCAATTTCTGCGCAATAAATATCGACTGCCAATTGTGTTTCCTCATTTAAAAGAGCAGTCAATCTAGAGAGAAGATGGAAAGGGACACGGATCTTACTAAGGACTCTCGCGGCTTCTTCTTGAAATAAAACAGGGTTAATTTTACGCCAATCACGGCGAGACCTAGGAGGTGTTTTTGAAGTTTTTTGCGTTTGTGTATCTGGGCTGTGGCAAGGAATCTCAGCTGAGAACTGTATTGGTAAGTGATCAGATAGCTGAAAATGAAGCACAACCTCGACAGGCGAAATCCTGAGATTTGCGGACGCAACGACGTGATCGAGATCTGATGTAGACATTGAGGTGTGTACGTGTTAAAAATTTAAATCTTTGCACTTGAGATCAAACTGGTCTCCAAAAATACTAAGCAACAACGTAGAATGTAAAGACCTAGACAAGAGCGGTTCATTCAAATCGCAATTGAAGTCACCAACTAATATGCATTGAAGGCTTAAGGATCTAATACGGTTAATACACTGGCCGAGTTTATCACCAGAATAAGGAAAAGCACGCTCCGAACGCTCATCATGGTAATTTGTAGGCAAATATACATTAATAAAAACACAGCCCTCAACACGAATCGCTAGAAAATTGTCCTTGACTTCAAATACACTGGATCTTAGAGTCGAACGAACGAAAGTGGCAATACCACCGGAGGGTCGCCCTTTTCCACTTAGCTGCTTCTCTGAAACTGAATAAACCGATTCTGAACTATTAAAACTAAGAATAATTTTACTGCGGCTTGTGACAAAATGTTCTTGTAAACAGACAACTTCATTTTGCTCAAATACAACATCTAAGATCGGAATTTTATTCGCGAATGAGCCATTAATTTTCCACGATAAACATTTAACTGCAGAAGCTTCCAATGTCATTTCTTTTGTGGATTACTGTTTGAGGGACATTTTACACTGTAACACGTGTGACTGCCGATTTTGCGTTCAACGCAGAATGTCGGCTGTCTGCATGGTTCATCTCGTGTAGAACGATGTTCATTTGAGGCACATCTAGAGCATAAAGGTTCTGCCGCACACTGGGAAGTGATGTGACCGATTTTGTGACAGTTATAGCATCGTCTTGGCAAGAACTTAAACGGATTAGAAGGTAGACGCTCGTAGCCGATAATCACCGAAACACTCAGAAATTGTTGGAGCTCACTGATAGTGTTAAAATACACTTTGAAAGAACGGGATTTTCCGCATTGTTCAGTCTTCGTGCTATCCGGGATTTGATTTTTTAGTCCTTCACAGTTTATATCCTCAGGGACATTTCGAAGCACAGCTATATGCAGGGGTTCTCGAACAGCAATTTTGAGATCGGGCTTGGAAGATTTCGCTTTCTCAACGATTTTCGCTGCTGCAGCTTTCGACCTGACCACAAGCTTCCATTCGTTTGAAGGTTTGCGAAGTTCGCTAATGTCATTTGCATTTTCACAGAAACTGTCTATGAAAGCTTTCCGGTTATTTGAGCCATTGAGTTCCTTGGGGGTATTTTTCAAGACAACAGAATAGGAAGGATCTTTGGGCTTGGACGTTTCAGGTGCACTACGACTGCTTGTGAAAATACTGACGGCTGGAGCGGACTGGGTAGCTAAAAAACTATCAAGCTTCCGTGAGAGTTCATTTACTTTGGCAGTAACTGTTGCATTCACCGCATCTCCGATGACTGGAACCGAGCAGGGGTTAAAGATGACAAATTTTGGCATGCTGACATTATTTTTCGCAGCTGCTACTAGAAGTTTGCACATTTCAATGATAGTGTCTTCATCTTTAGAGTAGGTCACAAGACGATTCGTAATATTCAACTCAGTATGAAGGATTTGCTTTGCCTTTATAACATCTTCATGCGTATAGAAAGCAACACACGCTTTTACGATACAGTCCAATTTTATTCCTTCTGTAAGTGCTCTCGTAACACAATTCAGTAACGGATTCAAAATAATTTTTTCACTTTCAGCCATCGTAGGTCCAAGCGCAATCAAATCTCAATGTAAAGTCGCAAAACAAAGACTTACCCGCAAGGGGAGCTTTTTTAAGTCCCCCCACGTTCCAATAAAGGCCTTCTAATTATCCAAATGAAATAATCCAAGCCAAATGAAATAGTACAAATAGTTCAATCACACAGCCTGACAGTCAATATGACTGTCACGATATCTTTCTTAAATATATCTTTCTTATAATATCTTTCTTAAAAATTCAAATATCCTTTTTTAAGGCTAAGAGATTGGCGATAGCTTATTGCCTACGGTATTGTGCTTGATTTTGCTCCAAGAATTACAAGAGACCAGGGTATAATTAGGTGTATAGGGGAGGAGATGACTTTGAGCTGATTTTTCCAAAATAAGTAATAACGAGCAAAGTGACATATTGCATAATTTTATTTTGTACGAGACACGACAATGATAATGAAAAATATCTGTTACCTTAACCTCATAGAGATAGATTGGGGTAAAAAGTCCCACTTCATGATGTTTTTTTGAAGGATTCCAATCAGATGGCGGCCTATGTTGCACTGTTTTCGTTTCTTAACCCCGCTTCTCCCGAGAAAAAAACCACATGATATCTTCTCTCTCATTAAGGGTTGGACGTGTATATCTAAGCCATTGTCCTCGAGAAAACTTTAAATCAAATGTAGAGTTAGTAATCCCCCGGGCTTTGATAATCAATTCTCTGGGTTTCTAAAGCGTCTACATTCAAAAGAGTGTGCCTGTTGGCCGTTAGGGCCCAAAATATTTCATTTCCGATTTTTTTCTCTCTTATTTTCGTACAGAAAGGGTTGGGGAAGTCACCGAGAGTATGGAGCTGGGCTTCGCCACTTTCTTCTCCCCTTAATGCAGGTGCGCCAAGCCATCTTTGAATGTCTACTTTATGTCAATTCTTAGCGTTTTGTTTGTGATTCACGACAGTTGGGATAACTACGGCTAACAGGTGTACTTCGCAATCCAATTATTATTTTTTTCACTGTTGATTCCACTACTTTAATTGGTCCGTGCAAAAATTCTTGAAAACCGAGATAAAAAAAATCGCAAAACAGATGTTCTCCAATGCGTTTGTTTTATCAGTTTTCTTATCGGAGTTGTGACTCTATGTTTGCTCAAAATCTTGACTATACATTCTTGTTGATAGAACAACAGGCATTAGTTTTATGAGGTTTTACCCACTTTTAAAAATTGTATACATCTGTGGAGCGAAGAGATGTGGCCTGGCAGAAGTTTGAGGGGGCTACCCATGGGGTTTTTAATATTGAAGATTTCTATTACATTACAATTCATTGCTGGCTGTCGTGTCGGAACGTAACTTTAGATATATGGTACCAGCAATAGATGTACATGAATTATCCCTCTTACCTTTGCTTTGGGCCTCCAACACCGCCACCTTATGTCTCTTGGTTTATACAAAAACTTAGCCTATAGTGAGCCTGAGTTGCTCTTCGGGCATATCTTTGTACTCCTTTCCGTAATCCTGTTTCTATGCTGAATTCAGTAAGCCTACTGGTTTTTAGTTTGGTTTTAAATAGCTAGCTTAATTTTATTTCCTATATCAACTAATGATCCTTTCAGGTGAAGATGATTATTAATATAAAAGTGATTGTAACTAATCGCATTGTGAATATGTAGCTAACCTCATTGTACTAGCATAATTATTGTAGCCAGCGAGGTACTAGCCACAGCTATAATCGTTACGGCTGTTATTACAACATTACTACCATTATTAGTTTAAGGCGAAGTTAATCAAAAATAGATATTGTTAATAATCCGGCCTTGGGTGTTAAGATAATTAAAAATACTTAAACCAGATCGAAAAATATATGATTATTTCCTCTTTTGACGCACATCTTTTGCCTTGAATCATAAGTCCCAACTGAAATCTGCCATAGATCTAGCTAAGGTGGTTGGGACCTCCCGTGCCACAAACGTTGTAGATAAATACATTTCGAGCAAGGTCATGCAGCACAGTATTCTACAATACAAATCACAATTTCATAATTTAATTTTTAATCCCCTCCCCCCCCCAAAAAAAAAAATCAATAGAAAGCCAACAGAAAACGGTACCCTTCTATTAAACGGACTCTTTTATATAGTGCTAGTTTGGTTAATGCTAATGAAACAAAATAAAATAGGATGAATATATAATAGTTTAGAAACAAATTTGGGCTATATATTTGCACATTTGGGGAGATGAGGGGCAAAGCATACTATATATTAAATACGTAAGCTAACCTAGGTACCTTCCCCCCTAAACCCCAAAAAGCAACAATTTAAATACAGTTCTTACCTTTGTTTATATCCCAGAAGGCATTGAAAACCTGTTTTCATCACGCGTCTCAGTCTATTTCGTGACTGGTATGCATTGCCTTAGATAAAAGAGTCCGTTTAATAGAAGAGTACCCAGAAAACAAATGCAAACTCAAATTAGTCTCCTTTCTTTACCATTTAATTAATATGTTGAAAAATCTGAAAGATTGTATCTTAAAGTCCTATGCCGGATCCCCGAGAACTCAAGGGTATCACCCTGCAAAAGATTATTTCATAAATGAGAAAACTGCTGACACCCTGCTCGAATGTTTGCCATATAATCCTCTCCTAAATTACATCCGAGGCAAGAATAATGTGCATCTTGACTTCTTGTGGGTGCCCCCCCCCCTTTCGATAATGAGACATATTTTCTCAGGATAATTGCTTTTGATGGGTAACATTAAACTTAATGGATCTGATGCATTTGGAATCAAGTCGCTCCTTACTTAGAGCTCGCTACCACGATCTGTTTGATCACGTCTTTTTGATAGTACTAGATACCAAACTACGCTATTTTAGGTGGTCTCCATCCGTCTTTTCTTCAACTATTCAATGTTTTTTTTTTTTATTATTGTGACTTGCCTTCACGGGTAACATGGGTGATCAGGTGTGCAACTTATCTTAGCTTTCCTGAACGTAATTCTGTTCATACATTGAATCTACTAGTATTATTTTTTTATTACGATCCAAGGGCGATGGAAGCATCTATGTTTCCCTTTTGAAGGTGACAACACTGGCTTGAGTCATTGTCCTTTGACAGCTTCTGTTAGTTACTTAATTAGTTTCTTTACCTCATAAAAGCAAATAGTATATTGACTTTTGTCATTAAATAAACTTGTTTTGACTTGTGGCAGTATGTCATTAAAATACAGTAAATTTTCTAAAAAATACAGCAAAATCTCGGTTTATATAAGCACTATGAAAACTCAAACTAGATTATGTTTCGTGATGAATCAAATCTTCTTGTGAAGAATAAGCCGACGCCCTGAGCTTAGCATGAAATGGCATAAAGCCAGCTTGTTGTTCACTACCCATGAACGGATATTCTGCCGTGACATAATTTTGGTACTGCAAAGATTTTGCATGACGGGTTTCTTATAGATGTGTATCATGTATTTTATTAATTTTGTTTTCTGGTTAATACTCTCTGTCATGTCAGTCCTGCACTTAAACAAGGAATAACAAATTCTTGTTCAGTTAATAGCTGTACAGAAAGAACTACAAAATTATCTTTTTTTCGTTGATGACATTTGTATTGTCTATTGATTTCTTAATGAATTTTTTGAGCTTTAAAAAATTATGTTTTATCCAGTGTTTAGGCGATATTCGGTTCTTCTACATAATAACACCAGACTAAAGCTTTTTCTAAAAAGTACTACTAAATAACAACTATGAACATGTGTTGACATTTAAAAATATGATGAAGTGAAAATCCTGTGTGAACATAACGCCAATTAATCCTTACTGATGGATTTCACAAATTTAGTCGATCGCAGCATTTGTTTTTCTGTGTGTACCTAGAGTCCTACACGAACTAACCAACGGGTTATCTACTTTTTAAAATCTAGGGAGGGGGTAATTTCTCAATGAAATTACAAAAAAAAAGAATTTTCAAAATAAATGAAAATGATTGACACCCCTGAAAGAGAAAACATTTTCAGGGTTCAACCTTATATTGTGCAAGCACCAATATCTTTTTTTATGTTTTAGATTCTTCTGATATTACGGATTGCAAGCTCAAACTCATATTGGGATTAATATGGACACTGATTTTGCATTATTCAATTTCGTTGCCAATGTGGGACGGCGAGGAAAAAGGAGAAAAGGGACCCACTCCCAAACAAAGGTAAGTGTCTTGTTTTAAATCAAATTATAAATATTTACAATGAACTAGGCTATATTGAATTATTAAATGAATAATCTGTCTCTAAACTGGGGATAAGGGCAGGGTCAAACCAGCGCACCTCGGGTCTCATCGAAACTAAATTAAGCTGCTGTCCAAGCGCTTGATTTCAATCTTTTACTTTAGAATGCTTTGTCAGCTAACATGTTTCTCAAGGAAAAAAGTAGAAATATGTGTTTTATAGAGAATTAATTTGAAAGCGAACAATGTTTAATGTGTCTTTTTTCTGGAATTTGTGCCTTCTCCCACCCAAAAATTATTTTTATAATCCTGTATAGATAATTTAAAAATTTAAAATGTCTGGTCTAAAATATTTTTTTTGATGTGCCTTCTTCCACTAATTGAATAAATCAAATTTCATTTTCACTATCCTAGGTATCTCAAAAATTCATCAACATACATTTCTTCAAGTTGGAATAATCCGTTTAGCATTTTTTTTTTCTTTTTATTTTATTAGTAAGCCATACTCTCTAAATGCAAAAGTCAAAGCTCTAATATTACAGAAGCAGAAGCAATTGCCATTCATTATTAGAGTGAGTTGTAACCTGATCTTTAAATGTTCTTGCCTAACTGAATTCCTTGTGCATAATTAAAACTGTCAAGATAAATGAGCTGATAATCCATATCAATGAACCATGCTCACAGGCATCTCTTCGTTTCGCTTGCGTCCAAGGTGAAGACTGAGATAAATTTCGAGTTGTTTTAAAGCACGCCATATATATATATCTTCACCTTGGACGCAAGCGAAACGAAGAGATGCCTGT
>JAQQPU010011000.1:1223-12336 GCA_029168905.1 Artemia sp. Kazakhstan ARC1039 | reverse complement strand
ATATATATATCTGGCATAATCTTGTTTTACATGCTACGGATTTGTTATTTTGTAATTGCCCTCCTGAATTTGTTGTTATCCCCCCGCCCAAAAAAAGATCTTACGTACTAACGCAACCGCAGCTACAGATTTGGCGTGTTTTTAAATGTCGCCAATCTACACCTAAAATTTTTGCGACAAATCATAAAATGAAACTCTTTGTTTTAGATCAAAACACTTTTAAGATTCAAAACACTATTTAAAACAAAGGATTCAGATTCGGTGGAATCTATAGACTATTTTCTTTCACCTGATGCTGTCGCCATATGAGAACAGTGCAACTTGTTCCCCATTTCTGACCGTACTATCCTAATTTATGTTTCCGAAACTTAAGTTTTACCAATTTAAAGTTTGATGTCATGGCACACCTTGCTGTATTTTGGCAAATCCCAAGTACGCTCTGTCGTAGAACTAAAAAGTGGCGTCAAAAATGAGCAAAGAATAAGATAACAAGGAATCCGAAGGATAACTGCGTGTGTATTTTTCAAAATTTAAATGTACGAATATCTTTTTTTTCTATTGTTTCAATGGAAATGTAAAAAAAAAGTCTTCTCCAATGAAAGTATCATAAAGAGGTAATTTAAAAATCAATGGTACCCCCTTCCAATTTAAACTTTTTCCAGCTGTAAATTTATGTGAATACACAGATGATGATGATGATGGAATGTTTTTTCTGAAATTTGGTGTCGAGGAAGCAGTGAAGCGAGAAAAAAAACAAATGAATAGAGCTTCGATTGATTGTTTGTCTGCCAGAAAGAGTCTGAAAAAACTGGAAATTTTTGTCACGGACAGTAGAGGAATCCCGTAATAGTTTATATCATCGGTAATAACCAGTAAATTCATGAACATTTGATAATGTTAAAAGATTGGTAACTGAAGGGTGATGTAAGGCTTCTATAGGCATTAAACTAAAAAGCATGTCGTTCAAATACCAAGGAAAGTGAAAATGAAATCTGATTGTTTAAAATTCTTAAGCCCAAATTTATACAACTTTGTATATCTTACAATATTGAAAAAATTGGGAAACTTTTAATGAAAAAGACCTCCTATGCTGTTTTTAGTAGCAACGGGTATCAAAACAAAATATGAGGAAACATGGGCGAAAAATCAGCAAAAAGCAAATTAAAACAATAGTGGGGGGGTCAGTTTCTACAACATCCCTAGGGACTAATCTTTTCTTCCATAGGTTCAAGAAGAATGTTTAACGGCGATTTCCTCTTTTGGTGACCAGGTGTCGCAGTTTTAGGCGAAATTCCCGCCCAGGCAAGATTTGGCACGACCAGGTGACATAATTTTAGGTAAAATTCCCAGGTGTTTCAACTACTTGGAATGTGGACCGTATAATACACAAGCTCCTAGCCCCTCGCACCTGTTTCTAGGTGAAATTCCCGCCCAGGTGAGATTAGGCATGTTACTAGGCGAAATTTCCAGGTGTTTCAACTACTTGGAATGTGGTCCGTATAATACACAAGTTTTGATAATAAAAGGAGCTCTTAACCCCTCACCCCTCTTTCTAGCGTGGAGCTACCAAATCCTCGCACCTGGCACAGCGCAGTCACCTGTTCTATTAAAGGGAACACAGTTGGCAAGACTCCGTGATACACCCCTTTGGACTCCAATGACGTCATATGACTTACCCTGTTTCAAACAGACAGGTCTAATATGCTTGACGCAATTTTGCGTAACCCTACGACAGTAACCCATGGGGGAATCCCCGATTGTAGCTCACACCTTACGTAATGATTGCGCAACAGTGTCACTTAATACTTTTTTCATTAACTTAATGACGGTACAAACTTAACGTAATGATTGCACATCCATCACTGCCAGATAATACCATTTTAACATTTTTCGCCGAAAACCCTCAAGACATTTTCTTTTTCGGCGTTTCTATTTTTTTCCCAAAACCTCCAAAGCTTTTCCCCCATAACTTAATGGCGGCATACACTTTACGTAATGATTGCGTATCCATCACTGCCAGATAATACCATTTTAACATTTTTGCCGAAAACCCTCAAGATATTTTCTTTTTCGGCGTTTCTTTTTTTTCACGCGAAATCCCCAAAGCTTTTTTCTCCTAACTCGGTACATACTTTACGCAATGATTGCCCATCCATCACTGCCAGATAATATCATTTTGAGATTTTTTCGTCGAAAAGCCTTTCTTTTTCGGCGTTTCATTTTTTGCTCGAAACACTATTCATTTTTTTTCTATAGTTATTGACCCCACCAGGACTCGAAAGGTGTTCCCTTGCAATGGAACACGCTCTAACCTAGAGAACTAAGAAGACATTGTCTATAATTTGTATCTTGAACCATATTCTAAAAATAAACTATTGCACGACACCTGAAATTTCCCATTTCTGGTAAACACTAGAAAAGCGTGTTTACAGCCAAAATTTGATACACTCCGAGGGATATTTGCCTTCAAGATATTAATAAAGGGGAAATGCGTATCTTACTCCTCCCAAACAATAAATCTTAAAAACACAGATACTGTAAATGAAAACAAATTGACAAGCAACAAAACATAAAAAAAACATGACAAAAAATAAAAGTTGAAAAAGCCGTATCGTTAATATACGCAAAAAAGAACCATCTATTATAGAAAACCGGGGCTTCTAGCCTGCAAGCCCAGAGGGTACAGGAGGGGGGGGGGGTGATATTACATGCGAATTTAAGACATATTAAGAGCTTTTAAGGAAATACCTCTTTTTCATTAAGATAAATTCATGGATATTTCACAATATCCTAGCAATATTTTCCAGCCCTTACCTAGTAATATTCATTTTCAGAGGGTGCATTGATAATAGATGTAGGTTTTTATGTGTTATTGAGGCTTTAAAAGGATAAAGAATAACATGCCTAATTTAAGGAAAGACAAAGAGAGAGGACTCCAGGGAATGGGGAACCATCTGTGGGGGAGGAGATTCAAGCATACATTTATTGTTATTCAGCCTCCATCCACTAAGGTACCGACCTGCTCGCTGCTCGCCTACGGGGATGTGTCCAGTCCCCCTGAACGGTTTCTCTTAGCCCAGGGTACATTTTTCACTAAAATATCAAAACGCGGAAAGGAGGGGAAATTCTTTTTCGAGAAATTGTTGTTACCATCCAACCCGTGCGCTGTGGGGGGAGTTTGGTCAGTTTTGTCTCATTCCAGGGACGGAATCTAGCCATCTTACGCCCGGTAGGGGAGTTTGATCTAGGTCTGCTCATTCCTAGGATGGAATCCGGGCTTCGGCTAGGTGATAAAAGAGGCTAAAGACGGTCTCGCTCGAGATAACATAAAATGCAGTAATAATAGGGAAGTTATCATAGAATTTCTACGGCAACCCTCTAACGTCAGAACATCCCTGTTTCTAGCGCTCAGCTAGCAAGATTCGTGCCCCTGGCAAAATTTCAATCATTGATACATTGTTTTTCTGGAAGACCCCCCTAGATTTCCCGTGATGAGGTCAATATGAACGATGCAAGCGTATCTCACAAACAAGTCTAAAATGAGGACCCCATGGAACTCCAGCATGCCACATACACATGCGTATTGCGTATTAACGGCGATGTATATCTTAATCAAAAATACCTAATGGGAGAGCTTGGAAGATCATCAAGCGAGAAGGGCAGATGCCCAAACCGATAAAAAGTATACTTATGGTCCAGAGCGGAATGGTGCTACGACACTGTTTTCACACTAGCATCAGCTCTCCACATGACACCCCCCCCCCCTTTGAAAACAGAGAAGTCTCCCCCCCCTTTCTTTGCTAGTGTTTGATACTCTAAGCATTTCATCTCACAATGTTACACTATTACTCCCCCTGTGACACACCACTGTCATCACCCCCCCCCAAGAAAAAACACTTCAGACATTTCTCGTTAAAAACTTTAATTCAACTCATTTATTCGGGTTTTCGCGAGTAATTCGACCCACAGTACGGCACGATAACCACTCTAAGACACCCTTCTACCATCGTCCATTCTCCCTAAAAGCACTTTTAGGCATGTTATTCTTTATCCTTTTAAAGCCTCAATAACACCTAAAAAGCTACATCTATTATCAATGCACCCTCTGAAAATGAATGTTACTAGGTGGGAGCTGGAAAATATTGCTAGGATACTGTGAAATATCCATGAATTTATCTTAATGAAAAAGGGGTATTTCCTTAAAAGCACTTAATATGTCTTAAATTCGCATCTAATATCACATATGTTTGGGAGGAGTAAGATTCGCATTTCCCCTTTATTAATATCTTTAAAACCAACACCCCCCGTAGTGTATCAAATTTGGTAGTAAACCCACATTTTCCTTTATTAATATCTTGAAAGCAAATACCCCCCGGAGTGTGTCAAATTTTGGCTGTAAACACGCTGTTCTAGTGTTTGCCAGAAATGGGGAATCTCAGGTGTCCTGCAATAGTTTATTTTTAGAATAAGGTTCAAGACACAAAATATTGACAATGTCTTCTTAGTCCTCTAGGTTAGAGCGTGTTACATTGGAAGGGAATGACCTTTCGAGTCCTGGTGGGGTCAAGAACTATAGAAAAAAAAATGAATGGTGTTTCGAGCGAAAAATGAAACGCAAAATGGTATTATCTGGCAGTGATGGGTGCTAATCATTACGTAAATTGTGTCCCGCCATTAAGTTATGGGGGAAAAGCTTTCGAGGTTTTTTGCGAAAATTCAGAAATGCCGAAAAAGAAAATGTCTTGAGAGTTTTCGGCGAAAAATGTTAAAATGGTATTTTCTGGCTGTGATGGATGCGCAATCCTTACGTAAGGTGTGTACCGTCATTAAGTTAATGAAAAAATTATTAAGTGACACTGTTGCGCAATCATTACGAAAGGTGGGAGCTACAATCGGGGATTCCCCCATGGGCTCCTGCCGTAGGGTTACGCAAAATTGCGTCAAGCATATTAGACCTGCCTGTTTGAAACAGGGTAAGTCGTATGACGTCATTGGAGTCCAAAGGGGTGTGTCACGGAGTCTTGCCAACTGTGTTCCATATTATAGAACAGGTGACTGCGCTTTGCCAGGTGCGAGGATTTGTTAGCTTCACTTCTCAAGAGGCGAGGGTGTGTCACGTGGTGTAACATATGCTTCAAACGGGGGTGTGCACCGTGACGTCAAAGGGCATGCGCTAGAAACAGGGGTGAGGGGTTAGGAGCTTCGGTTATTATCAAAACTTGTGTATTATACGGACCACATTCAAAGTAGTTGAAACACCTTTTCCAGGTTTTTCAACACCTGGAAAAGGTGTAAACAGGGAAAAGGGTGTGTCCTTGCAATCTTGGCTAGACATGCCGAATCTTGCCTGGACATGCCTAATCTCGCCTGGGCGGGAATTTTGCCTAGAAATAGGTGCGAGGGGCTAGGAGCTTGTGTATTATACGGTACACATTCCAAGTAGTTGAAACACCTGGGAATTTTACCTAAAATTATGTCACCTGGTCGTGCCAAATCTTGCCTGGGTGGGAATTTCGCATAAAATTGCGACACCTGGTCACCAAAAGCGGAAATCGCCGTTAAACAGGAAATCGCCTTGAACCTAAGGAAGAAAAGAGTAGTCCCTATGGATGTTGTAGAAACTGGACCCCCCCCCACTACTTAAAACGTGTGGCACTAAACAGGAACTAGATCATTTGCTGTTATCTGTCAGAAAGTCTTTTTGAACAAGTGACTCTGAAGATGCCCTAACGACAGAAAACTAAGAGAAGGTTTCCCCCCATTTTGGTTAGATTCATTATATAGGCTAGTAATTACGTCGCTTTCTAGTAAACTTTGTTTAAATACAGCTACCTTCTCTGGGGGGATGTCACGATTGATTTATTCTATCCACTCCCCCTCTCCTTTATCCAGACAAATAAATTCGACTCTTGACCCTGAAAGTGTACAGGTAGAGCACGTACTCTCCTTTTCCACCCGATAATCTGTTCGGGTGATGGTAGCATCGCAAAAATGGAGGGCCCGGTGTCGCATAAAGTTTGGTTCAGGCACAGACGGTTAGGATCCCACTCTTAGTATTTTGCAAGTTTGGTTGAAATCCGACTACTTAATCTCGACGAGGAATGGAAGATAAGAATAATCAAACTCCCTCCCAATTTGCTAGGTGGGATTGCGTCCAGACACCAAAATGCACAACTAGGACTAGGAGACTATTTATTTCTCTCCAATGGTGAAGATTTGGCGTCCACGGTACTTGTCGGTTATTCGAAACACATTCAAGAATTACGTTACGGTGTTAGGTAACATCTCAGAAAACCGGTTTCATAGCTGCCAAAATAAGTGACGGATGATACAATGCACTGGACTTAGACAGAATGCATTGGACTTGTATAATTTGGGCTATGTATTTGCATATGGGGTTAGGTTGGGTTCCTATAATTTTGTCTCTAAAGTATTATTTTATCATCAAGTTTTGTTATATTTCATCAGGATTAACCTAACTTCACTTCTTGGGTGCCTTTCCAATAATCCACAATTACCCCATCCACTTCTGGGGTATGTGCTGATAATCAAATTTTGGAACACCCTGCCCTTGCAACCCCCTCCCCCAAAGAAGTCGAATATATTCTGTGTTCTTTTTGTGTTTGATGCTTTATGTCAGTTTTTCTGACGAACAAACTAAATCGTCAAATATTTTCAATGGCATTTTGGGTCATTTTTTCCTACGAACGAACTGTGCTTTGACAATAAAACCTAAAAAGAAGAGTAAAATGTATACTAAGTGACATTAATTTTTTCAAGACGAAGTTATAATTGTAACACACATTAAGAAAAAATATTTAGTGAAGTTCTTTTTTTTCCACAAAAAATGACAGTATTTTTTTGTCATGGATTTGTTTTGACAAAAAAACTGCTGTGACTGTAAACTATAAATAAAAAAAGTAAAATGGGCACTGTCTGATTAACTTTTCCAGACTCACATGGACAAAATTTAGAAGAGAAACGCACATTTTGACAAAATTATAGTAAAGATATTATTGTCAAATTGTGTATAACTATTTTGAGGTGCGAATAACTGTTTGTTTATTTGTTAGATTGCTCGGATGGATTCAAAATAAAGTGCCAGAACTTCCAATTAGCAATTTTACAACTGACTGGAACGATGGACGAGCTGTTGGTGCTCTTGTCGACGCTGTTGCTCCAGGTATGTACTTTACTTTTATCTTTTAAATATGGTGAATGAAAAGGACGTATCGTTGATAATATCCAAGATGGGGGGGGACTTCAGAAAATATTTTTGGGCAGATTATTGAAGTCCTTTTGATAACAGCCACTCTTCAGTGGTGCTTCTAGGGCCGTATATGGGATTTGGGGGATAAGGGGGGGGGGTCACAAAAAATATGTAGAAGAAGATGTTTACTTTGCTCAATAGTCTCAAATAAGTGTATTCTTATTTTAAAATCGATTTTGACTCAGAGGAATATTCTTTAGAAGAAATGCTTTTTCGCCTTTTTTTGATTTTATTTTTCATTTTGTTATTTTCTTTCCTCTCTGAGTTTCATTTATCTTTTTGACCTTGATTTTAAGACCAATTATTTTCGGATTATTTCCAGGGAAACGGGTCCAAACCTGCCGCCCCCTATTAGTTACCTTTCAAGCAGCATTCCCCTATTTTGTAGTTACACGAGTGAATTTCGTTACCCATATCTATTGTAGACTGACACGTACGGTCTCTCCTACGTGGTAAAGAATGAAATTTTGCTTTTTTAATTAACTGCGACAATTCAAAAGACCGAATATTGCATAACATTAACTTCATGAGAGAGTGGAAAAGCTAAAAATGAGTTTTA
Source organism: Artemia sp. Kazakhstan ARC1039 (assembly GCA_029168905.1). Lineage (NCBI taxonomy): Eukaryota > Metazoa > Arthropoda > Branchiopoda > Anostraca > Artemiidae > Artemia > Artemia sp. Kazakhstan ARC1039. The sequence goes on along the minus strand of JAQQPU010011000.1, from coordinate 4,507 downwards.
GTTTTTAGTAGTAAGTAGATATTTTAAACGAAATATTTTTGTTTGCATTCATCTAATCGTAAAAATGATATTGATATCAAAAGCTCCGTTTTACAATTATTCTTGTGACTGAGAGGAGGACGTACTGTATCTGGGAAGAAAACAAATTTTGTCTTGAGAAAAATTGTTATTCATACTTGTTTTTGTTCTATGAAATTTTGCTTACGTCTTAGAAGTGAAAGAAGATACAAGACAAGACGGATCAAAACAATCAATTGAATTTTCTTTGTTTAAATGAATGCAATGGGAAAATAGCCAATCCCAAAAATGGTGCATAATGCCTTAGTAATTCCGGTGCCAAATTCTCCTCTGGTTTATGTCGAGTAAATAACAAGTTAGGTTTATACGAATCAAGAACAATTTATGTTAACGCTATAACAACTTATACTGTGTTAATTCGTTCATGCAAAAGTTAAGCTTTCATTTTTAGTGACTACATTTAGGTCCTGGTTTATATATACCAAATTTATTATACTCTAATATATTTTGGCGCAGATCTTGTTTTAGATGCACAGAATATTGTTCAATTATGCTATATAAAATAGTATTCAATATATGATAAATTCATGTAATAATGATACGAAGAATATATGGCAGGCTAGTATTCAGAATAAAATCCAGCTGTCACTTTTGATGACTAGATTAACACCTAGTTCATGCATAGTTACTACGATTTCATAGTAATGTAATATAGGCCTACTATGACTTATAGCCTGTAATTAGATGCACAGAATTATATTCAGTTTTACGATTTATATTGATTTTCAATATATAATAACTCCATATGATAACAATATGAAGAATATATAACAATGTTGAGAAAAGAATAAAGCTGTCTTTTTTAGTAACAGGATTTAGGTGTAGTAATCAACCTTATACTTCTGGACCTTGTATACACCTTTTCAAAGAGCTCCCCCGCATTCCGGGCCAACCAGATATGTTTCTAGGCCAACCGGACATGGTCTTATACTTTTGTCAATTTAAAAAAAAATTTCTGACGCAATTTACCAGATTTCTAGTTCATGGTATATATGTCTTTTTAGGGTAAACCCATGTTAAAAAACCAGCGCGTCTTGTTTAGCTGTTAATATATATCAATTATTTTTTTTTGTTGTCACTATTCCAGTTTTTTTTTCTAAACCTGTATTTGCATGTGGTTACTCCACTTACGATATCCTTTCTGTTTTATTCTGGTCCTTGCATAACGTGTTATGAAGGACAAGTTTTTCTGACACAATTTACCAGATTTCTAGTTCATGGTATATATGTCTTTGTAACATTTTTGCAAAAAGGGATAATGAGATTCGCAAATTGGACGAGAGAGGATAGTACGAATTGCTTGTGAAAAACCCCGGATGAATTAGTTGAAAATAAAGTTTTAACGGACAAGTTTTTCTGACACAATTTACAGACCAGATTTCTAGTTCATATATTTTTTGATAACTTGATAGGTGATTTGAATAAAAGGAATTCAAATATTTTGTCTATGAAATAGAAGCTGACTCAATTTGCGAAAAGGTATTTCCATTTGCACAACTCTGATCTGATTGAATTGTCGCCGACAATGAGATTTAATCACTGCTAAGCCTATTGTTATTGCGAGAGAGTTACCCAATTTACAGCTTAGTGTTAACTGACAGAGTTCCAAATACGAACATTTTGAAAAGCAGACAAAAAATCGGACATTATAATCAGAATTATTTGATTAACATTTAAAAAGGGGTAATGAGATATATGATCTGTATAATACACAAGTGATGTTTGATAAGTATTGTCAATTTAAAATAGGATCTATGCATTTTTTCTTTACATGGTGTTCGTTCAATTGAAAGCGAGGATTTCTGTTAAATAAATAATTCTTATATTTTTTCCGTTCAATTGAAAGCGAGGATTTCTGTTAAATAAATAATTGTTATACCTTTTAAGATAGCTTTACGGGGTTTGAGGGACTCTGTCGTTTTATTCCGTGTGATTTTTTCTTTACATGGTGTTCGTTCAAAAAGCGAGGATTTCTGTTAAATAAATAATTCTTATATTTTTTCCGTTCAATTGAAAGCGAGGATTTCTGTTAAATAAATAATTGTTATACCTTTTAAAATAGCTTTACGGGGTTTGAGGGGCTCTGTCGTTTTTTTCCGTGTGATTTTTTCTTTACATGGTGTTCATTCAAAAAGTGAGGATTTCTGTTAAATAAATAATTCTTATATTTTGTCCGTTCAATTGAAAACGGGGATTTCTGTTAAATAAATAATTGTTATACCTTTTAAAATAGCTTTACGGGGTTTGAGGGGCTCAGTCGTTTTATTCCGTGTGATTTTTTCTTTACATAGTGTTCGTTCAAAAATCGAGGATTTCTGTTAAATAAATAATTCTTATATTTTTTTCCGTTCAATTGAAAGCGAGGATTTCTGTTAAATAAATAATTGTTATACCTTTTAAAATAGCTTTACGGGGTTTGAGGGGCTCTGTCGTTTTATTCCGTGTGATTTTTTCTTTACATGGTGTTCATTCAAAAAGTGAGGATTTCTGTTAAATAAATAATTCTTATATTTTTTTTCCGATCAATTGAAAGCGAGGATTTCTGTTAAATAAATAATTGTTATACCTTTTAAAATAGCTTTACGGGGTTTGAGGGACTCTGTCGTTTTATTCCGTGTGATTTTTACTTTACATAGTATTCGTTCAAAAAGCGAGGATTTCTGTTAAATAAATAATTCCTTATATTTTTTCCGTTCAATTGAAAGCGAGGATTTCTGTTAAATAAATAATTGTTATACCTTTTAAAATAGCTTTACGGGGTTTGAGGGGCTCTGTCGTTTTACGGGGTTTGAGGGGCTCTGTCGTTTTATTCCGTGTGATTTTTTCTTTACATGGTGTTCGTTCAAAAAGCGAGGATTTCTGTTAAATAGATAATTCGTATACCTTTTAAAATAGTTTTACGGGGGGTTTGAGAGACTCTGTATAAATATTTATCGGGGTTTTATTTTTTCTGTTCAATTATTTTCAGTGTAAGCCAATATAATTACCACATTCTTTTATTCTAACTTAACTTGTAGGAATAGAGTTTCGGTTACTATTGAGCCTTACATGCCTGAAATCATGAATTAGAATATTTAATTAGCTGTTTGGGTTTTCAGACATAGTTTTTTAGATGTTCATGGGTGTTAGGTTCCTTGAGGGTTTTATGACTCCTCCCTCCAATGAATTCAGATGGTTTTAGGACTCATCCCCCTAGCCATAACTCC
>JAQQPU010010999.1:15408-28905 GCA_029168905.1 Artemia sp. Kazakhstan ARC1039 | reverse complement strand
GTGTCCCTATTTATGGAAAGGTTAGCAAACATATGTTTTTTAATTTCTATGGCTTCCCTGGCCCATTGGGTGTACCCCTTATCATTAGAAATAGCCAAGGCTTCATCAAATTTTACAAAATGATCTGGTTGAAGCCAAATATGCTCTGCTAAAGCTGAAACGAAAGTTTCTGGGGGCTTGCTTAATTGTAGGGTTATTTCTTTATCCCCTACACTAAATTTTAGTGGACATTCTCCCAAAATTGTCAGCTTGTGCCCTGTCACTGATGTTATGGTATTTTGGCATCTGCTTACTCGATTTTTGACACTAGGAGGAAACCTATTAAAAACTTCCTCTCGAATTAATGATTTAGATGCGCCTGTATCTAGTGAACATGGTAAATTTTGAAAAAACTCAATTTTAAAACAACGCAGAATTGGTAGATTATTATTATTTGCATTTGTATCACAACATTCTAAACTATATAGGGTTCTTTGTAAGGAAACAGCTCTGTCGACCCTTAAAGGCTGGTTTATCCGTTTAAATGCCCACTGTTTGGCCAAAAATTTCTGGGATTATCCCAGTTTTCTTCAGCGCTGCTACTTTGACCCTGGGTATTTTTAACCGTTTGCCTTCTAGGCCTAAATTCAGGAATATTATTAGGTGTTTGCCAAGTATTATTTGTAACCTCTCTTCCTGAATTTCTGTCCCCCTGCGTTCTGAATTGGTGTCTTGTCTTGTACGTCTGGCCTTCTTTGCGTATTCTATGCCAGCAATCTGCTGCAGAGTGGTTTGGTTTGCTGCAATAATAGCAATAAAATTTTCTCTTAAATTGTTTGTTTGTTTCCGGGTTATTTCTAAATATTTTTGATCTGTCCTTGTTGGTTCCCCAACTATCTGTCTTTGGTGGGGGAGGGTGCCCATATTTTCTATAGTTATTAGCTGCTAATCTCTCAAGGTTGTGGAGTCTGTCAGCTATTTACCTAGACGGCGACCCTCGGCCTTCGTCACGCCATTTTGGTTCACGATTCGGCTCCTCCAAGCTCACCCTTTTCTGTCCCCTTTCATATTTTATACTTTCTTGGTCTCCTGTGTTATTTATTGACATCTGGTCAAACTTTTTCATAGCCTCGTGAATTTTTACCTCTGTTTCGGCTAGTATTATAGCCTGCTCTAAATTTTCAGGTTTCTGCGATAATATTAGTCTTAATAACTTTTTTGTTAACCCTTGGGTAAAAGTATGTAGTTATACTTTCTGTACTGTCTCGTCATTTCCGCCTTTCTCTAATTGTAAACACACGGATCTACAAATTTTGTCGGCATATTCCCTGATACTAGTTGAGGTATTGAATGTGACTACCTCTGTTTTTAACCTCTCGGAGATGCTTGTCTCTATGAATCTTGTTTTAAAAGATTCAATTAGAGTACTGATGTTCTTGGGCTTTTTTCCTTAATTGCCTCAAAATGTTTAAGGGCGCTTCCCTTTATTCTGACTGCAACGCGTTGCTCTTTGACCTTATCCTCAAACGATTCAGTTAGTTCGTCGAAAATTTTAAATTTTTCGAAAAACTCATCTACATCTGAATTTCCCGCGTATTCTGGTATAATTTTTGCAATTTCAAGTACTGTTGATAGGGAGGTCATTTTTTCCTCTGGTACCGCCATTTTTTCTAATCTACTATTTTTATATAGCCTTCTTGACCCAGATTTTCCAGCGACCACCAGTTGTTGTGAAGTCGTTGTGACGCTTATTTTATTGTATTTGGGGGTTGTAGTCGTAGATGCCTTTATTTTCCCTTTATAGGGGAGATAAACTCTGGCCCTAAGATAATTTAACTTTGGTAGCGTGCCTTAGGCTATGACCGAACTAATGAGGCGTACCGACTGGGTATGCTCGAGGGGCTAAAGGTAGATCGTAGAGAGGTTGTCAAAAATACAATACTTTTATTCAATATACACATAATAATTACAGATATAGATATTCTACTTGGACTGGCTATCCCAAGTAGACCACAAGTCTCAGAAACTGCAATGATATATAATAAGATATTTAGACACTTACAATGATAAGACAAAATTCCAAGGTATTTCTAAAAACAACGGACCAGAGGTCAGTCCGGCATAAAGTTAGCATCCGATCACCCTTTCTGATAAAATGTATCTTTTATACATTTTTATCAACCACAACTTCCCACGTAATCGCTAGGAAGTGGTAATTTCTCAATTTCCCTTTAAACAGAACTTGGCAGGATATGTTCCTTATCTTAATAAATAGTGGTATTTCAAAACTTCATATTTGCATCTTATATATTTTTACTAAATTAATAATTAACTAAATTAGAAAGCTTTACCACATCAATTTGATCCTATGTATCCGAGAAAAGAATGTTGATATAGAATTTAGTCACTCTGATACTCTGATTTTTTCAATTTTATCCGACATATCCGATAAAGGATGTTGTTAAAGCATTTATTCATTCAGAAATTTAGATTTTGTCTGACAAAGGATATTGATAAAAAACATTTATTCACTCTGACACTTATATTTTATCAATTTTATTCGATGTATCTGGCAAAGGATGTTGATAAAAAAAAAATATTCCCTATGATACTAAGATTTTGTCAATTTTATCCGACATATCCGACAAAGGATGTTGATAATGAATTTATTCATTCTGAAATTTAGATTTTGTGGATTTTATCCAATGTATCTGACAAAGGATGTTGATAAAAAAATTATATTCACTCTGACACTTAGATTCTGTCAATTGTATCCTATGTATCCGAGAAAAGAATGTTGATATAGAATTTAGTCACTCTGATACTTATATTTTGTCAATTTTATCCGACATATCCGATAAAGGATGTTGTTAATGCATTTATTCATTCATAAATTTAGATTTTGTCAATTTTATTTGATGTATCTGACTTGTATCTTTATTTGAGTAAATAAATTATTTACTCTGATACTTAGATTTTGTCAATTTTAACCGACATATCCAACAAAGGATGTTGATATTGAATTTATTAATTCTGAAATTAAACTTTTGTCAATTTTATCCAATGTATCTGTCAAAAGATGTTGTTAAAAAAATTTATTCACTCTGACACTTATATTTTATCAATTTTATTCGATGTATCTGGCAAAGAATGTTGTTAAAATAAATTATTCACTCTGATACTTAGATTTTCTCAATTTTAACCGACAAAGGATGTTGATATTGAATTTATTCATTCTGAAATTTAGATTTTGTCAATTTTATCTGATGTATCTGCCAAAGGATGTTGTTAAAAAAAATTGATTCACTCTAACACTTAGAATTTGTCAATTTTATCCTATGTATCCGAGAAAAGGATGTTGATATAGAATTTAGTCACACTGATACTTCGATTTTGTCAATTTTATGCGACATATTCGATAAAGGTATCAAGGCATTTACTCATTCTGAAATTTAGATTTTGTGAATTTTATTTGATGTATCTGACAAAGGATGTTGATAAACAAAAATTTATTCACTCTGACACTTATATTTGATCAATTTTATTCGATGTATCTGTCAAAGGATGTTGATAAAAAATTATTCACTCTGATACTTAATTTTTTTTCAATTTTATCTGAAATATCCGACAAAGGATGTTGATAATGAATTTATTCATTCTGAAATTTAGATTTTGTCAATTTTATTTGATGTATCTGACAAAGGATGTTGATAAAAAAATTTATTCACTCTGACACTTAGATTCTGTCAATTTGATCCTATGTATCCGAGAAAAAGGATGTTGATATAGAATTTAGTCACTGATACTTAGATTTTTTCAATTTTATCCGACATATCCCATAAAGGATGTTGTTAAAGCATTTATTCATTCTGAAATTTAGACTTTGTCAATTTAATTTGATGTATCTGACAAAAGATGTTGATATAAAAAATTATTCACTCTGACACTTATATTTTATCAATTTTATTCGATGTATCTGACCAAGAATGTGGTCAAAAAAATTTATTCACTCTGTACTTAGATTTTGTCAATTTTATCTGACATATCCGACAAAGGATGCTGATAATGAATTTATTCACTCTGATACTTAGATTTTGTCAATTTTATCCGATGTATCTGGCAAAGGATGTTGATAAAAAAAATTTTTTCACTCTAAAACTTAGAATTTGTCAAATGTATCCTATGTATCCGAGAAAAGGATGTTGATATAGAATTTAGTCACTCTGATACTTAGAATTTGTCAATTTTATCTGACATATCCGATAAAGGATGTTGTTAAAGCATTTATTCATTCTGAAATTTAGATTTTGTCAATTTATTTGATGTACCTGACAAAGGATGTTGATAAAAAATTTATTCACTCTGACACTTAAATTCTGTCAATTTTATCCCATGTATCTGACAAAAGATATTGATAAAAAAATTTATTCACTCTAACACTTAGATTTTGTCAACTTTTTTCTATGTATCCGAGAAATGGATGTTAACATAGAATTTAATCACTCTTATAATTAAATTTTGTGAAATTTCTGTATTGTCTGTCTAGGAAGCGACTTCAATCGATAATGAATGTTAATAAAGAATTTTTTCAATTTTTTTTCATAATTTCCTGAATTAAATTTCTGTATTGTGTATCAAAGAGGTGAATACAAGAAAGAGTTTGTTACTTACTTACTACTTACTTACATTTTTTTAATAATGACATATCCAACAACGGATGTTGATAAAGAATTTATTCAATCTGATACCTAGATTTTGTCAATGTTATCCCATGTGTCTGACAATATATGTATGCAAATTCCTTTTCTTACATCTCCGATGTCTTAATAGACATTCTAAGCGTTTGATATGCTAGAATACTCTAAAAATAATGAACACATAATAATGTAATGCATAATTTATTTTTAATGAAATAATGCTATTTAGAATATTAATACAAAAATATATTATGATACATTATTAATATCAATGATCAACTTTGGACATTTTGAATCTGTTCCATAAAATAGTTCACCATGTTCTCTCTTGATATTGTAGCTATTGTCTTCTCTTAGTTCGTAATCAGTAGAATAATAATTATTCCATTTTGAGTCATACACAACTTTTACTGACGTGTCATCGACAGGCTCAATATGCTTTTCATCTTTGGTATTATTTGGTTCATTGACTGTTTGATCAATGGCAGTAACGTTTGCTGGTACTTTGTTTTTCATCGATTCATCTTTATATTCCATAGTAATATTTTCTGCCATTTGTAGCGATAGAAATTGATATTTGTAGTGATAAAAAAATAGGCTGGCTATACTAAACGTGGTACTAAATACCGACCGCGTCAAAGGTAATATTATGCCCAAAGGTCGTGAAATTACACCTTGTAATTTTGTAGCAATAGAAAAAGTATTGATATTTGTGGTGATAGAAATCTGACGTCTCAGAGCTTTGTTTCCACGGCACAATCAGATCTGACTTCGGAGGCTCGAATACTTATAGGCTAACAGGGGTTAGAAACATTTTTCCAAGCTGTGCCGATGACAACTTTTGGTATTTGTTGGGATGAAAAAATATGCTGGCTACACTATACGTGGTACTAAATACCGACCGCGTCAAAGGCAATATTATGCCCAACGGTCGTGAACTTACTCCTTGTAATTTCCCCGATAGCGCCGCTTATAGCGCTGGAGATTGTGCCAGCAGGGCCTGCGCCACGCTCAATTATTGGGTGAAAATAAAGTGTACAGCCATGTAAACATGACCTCTTTCTCTCGAGCTATCTGGAGATCTGATTCCCTTGGGAGCATTTACCTTTGAGACGTACGAACTAATTACCTATTATCAGACTAGATGCAGACATATGAAATGAAATAAACACAGATAAAAAGACAATAGATTTATTGAACTTACATACTTAGGTGCACAGCAATGGGCCACTTCAAATGACAATAACGGTGACAAGAATATAAGAATTTCGTCTGAATCCTCCCCAATCTGATTTACGAATCCTAGCAAATCTGACTTACCAATAATCTCAAAAAGCACATCTACTCCACTATCAAAACATAGATTTTCATTCTTGCGTCGTGAGGACTGGCTCAAAATTGGCCCGAGTGGTTCAAGGATGCGAACCTTTCGTCCAATGAATTCTTTTAAATATTTTTGATGATTCAAGCGTTCACACGGTTTTTTGCCATTTAAACTTCCTTAGAAATATCGTTCGTAGCATATTTTTTATTTCTCACTCTCTTAGCGAAATCTTAAGCCTGGATAGTGCTGTTCTTTGTCTGAGGTGACTGCACTTTTTCTCTTTGCTGATTAAGGACTTCATTTTTGAAACTAGGTTTAACTTAATTATAGGAAATCGGAATTATCCTTAGAAAGAAGGAACTTTATTTTGGTATTTTAAATACATCGCATCTTACTCATGGTACAATTTCTCCGATAGCGCCGCTTATAGCGCTGGAGATTGTGCCAACAAGGCCTGCGCCACACTCAATTATTGGGTGAAAATAAAATGTACAGCCATGTGAACGTGACCTCTTTTTCTCGAGCTATCTGGAGATCCGATTCCCTCTGGGAGCATTTACCTTGGAGACATGCGAACTAACTACCTATCCTTCGACTAGATGCAGACATATAAAATGAAATAAACACAGATAAAAAAGGCAATAAATTTATTAAACTTACATACTTAGGTGCACAGCAATGGGTCACTTCAAATGACAATAACGGTGACAACGATGTATGAATTCTGTCTGAATGGTCCTGAGTCTGGTTAACGAATTCTCCCAAATCTGATTTATGAATAATCTTAAAATGCGCATCTACCCCACTATCAAACATAGCTTTTCAGTCCTGAGCCGTGAGGACTGGCTCATAATTGGCCCGACTGGTTCGAGGATGCGAACCTTTCGTCCAATTAATTCTTTTAAATATTTTTGATGATTCAAGCGTTCACATGGTTTTTGCCATTTAAACTTTCTTAGAAATATTGTACGTAGCATATTTTTATTTCTCACTCACTTAGCGAAATCTTAAGCCTGGATAGTGCCGTTCTTTGTCTGGGGTGACTGCGCTTTTTCTCTTTGCTCATTAAGGACTTCATTTTTGAAATTAGGTTTAACTTAATTATAGGAAATCGGAATTATCTTTAGAAAGAAGGAACTTTATTTTGGTATTTTAAATACATCGCATTCTACTCATTGTACATATCACCCTTCCTATCAATTAATGACGTCCCGTCATTAGTAACTGCTCACATTTGGTCTTTTAAAATGTTCGCCATTTATTAACTATTTCTTCTACATAATTATTTTATATTTATGTTATGGCTTAATCAGGAGTGCTAAAAATTTTCTCCATTACTTTTCTTTTTCTTTTTTTTCTACATCCCTATCTAAAATTCATCTACCGGACTAAGATTATTCATGGTTCTAGGCTAGCTACTAAACTAAAGATTTTTTTTTCTACATTTAACGCTGATTACTTTTACATTTCCAACAAGGTTGGGGCTATTCTACCTTTACATTACTTTTTTTTTTAATTCACTCTTTACAAGGCTTTTTTTGCTCTCTATATGGCACACTACATTCTATCTACGCTACATTAAATGAATAGCTTGACAACGCTACACATAAATATCTGGACATCTAACACTACATACAAAAACGATTTAAAACACACAATATTGTGTTTACCATGTTCACTGATAATTTTAAAACACCTTCACTATTGGGATTCTTGAATTATCAAAGTTATTAGGAAGTAACATATGTAGATTCACATCTATTCATCACCTTCGAGTCTTTAATATACTCAATCCTTCTGTTGTAAATTATTGTCCTTCACTTTTTTTGTCTTGGCAAAAATTTTGAAGCATTTACGTTATGGTTTCTTCATGGAACAGTTCGAGCCTGGTTGTCTTCACACGACAAGTTTTCTCTAATAGTCAACTGAGAAATGATGCTTCCCACTACAGGTGTTGGCGTATTTCTTCTCAGCATATAATTTTTTAGGATATCTTGAGGCACATAGAGAATGTATTTTCGCGTATTAATTGTTCATGTGTGCCTTTTATAAAATTGTTAGCTCATGGCTTGCGTCGATTAGCCTTTGCGGTGATTCCTAGGTTAATCACGGGGTAATTGAAGTTTGAATTTGAAACGAGTTGTCGTCATACTATAGTGACTCTTTTAATATATTGTCTTTAAGTTCAACTTCAAACATCTTCAAATATCATTTAACTTCAAATATCGTTAAATATCGTTTATCTTGTACTGCTCGATAGGGTTCTCAGAATTAAACTTAAAATTGTCTTTAACTTTAACTTCAAATATCTTCGAATGTCTTTAAATATCATTTAACTTCAAATATCGTTAAATACCATTTAGCTTCAAATATCGTCACTATATTGTCAAATGATTCTGGGGTCCATAGTGAGTATCAAAGGCAATATTTATGTATTTATATCTTGTACTGACCGATGGGTTTCTTAACATTTATGTGATTATATAGTTCGTTAAAGCACTGGACGCTGAGATTCAAATATAGTGTTACCTGATACGTAATATGGTTCATGGTCGAAGAAACAATGATCAAAGGTAACTGTTGTTTTCGTAGACGAAGTTGGGATGAAAATTGCCTGGAGTCTATGGTGAGTACTCTTAGTTGGTTTAGATATGATGAAAATAGATGCTACTAGGTTGTATCTGTATTGGGCAGCTCATTGTAATGCTCGATAACCAATGTGTCCATTTACTTCCTGTAATAAAAATAACGAGGCAGAATCACACGTTCTTTGAAGTAAATACTCATAGTACAAATAAGTCATGCATTGATTGGGTTATAATAAAACAACATAGTTCCCATTGGGAAATTCAATACATAGAAGTTTCTTCTAGATTGTTATAGCCTAACGACATCGTAAAATATTAATCCTTCAACTTTAAGTGTGGTCTCTTGTTATATTTTCTAATATACACTACTAGATACACTTTATTTTAACTTCTTTAACACTTAGTTAATTTTACATTAGATTTAAAATAATCATTTAAACAGAGTTTTTTTCTACATGGTTAATTTTTTGAGGTCTAATTTTACAACATATTTCATGCCTGCATTGTTCACGCACGTCCGTGCTGTTTAAGAAACGCATGTTGCAGCGTCATAACCACACGGTTTTACGTAAACGATACTACAATGAGGGAACGAGACATAACACGGACGAGTGGGGACCTCAATACCCACTCGTTTTCTAATGTCTTCCCTATTTCTTGGCTTAGACGTTCTCATGGGGCTCCGGGTTTAACCTCTGCATTTCAGCTGTTTTCCCGTGTTTTCTCTTGGTTTTCGTCTTGTTGGTCTTAGGATTTTTCCGTAATTACAAGTCAATATTGGCACCTCATATTCGCCTTTCGAATAAGGTAATTAGATGCAAGATTTCCAAGCTTGCTCGCGTAGATTCCAGTTGATGCTTGGCAAAGAATATATGCGTAATGAAGAACTGACATCAATATCTTTTTAGAAGGCTATTGTTTGAGCAAACCCTTCAGCACTAAATAAATAAATACGATATTAAAGTCTTATTAGAATCCATTAAGCGAAAAACACCTTCACCTTAATAGGGAATTCCTTCTGGGTTTTAGTTAGTCGCCATTGGACATACACAGGGTTTCAATCCATATATCTTAACTGATGAAATGGTTTTAAAATTTTACATATTATTATTGAGATATAATTCCACATCCGCCGTGAAATTCTACATATAAACGTATCAATTACCAACTATTGGTACATATATTTCTCGAGTAAGAAACACATGAATAAGCAAGCGTGCAGCACGTAATTACACTGGTATCCTATTTTATGTGTAGGCCTAAAATAATTATAATCTGCACTAAGACAAAATATTTCATATAATTAGACGCTTCTGTACTGATGATTTCTTTTTTTATTTTTTTTTTATTTTTATAAAGCTGCCAGATATAAGGGTATAGCCTACTGAATTGCATAGTATAAAAACTAAACTTATTTTCAAAATACTCGACACTCCGAACTAGTCGTGTTTACTTCAGCTAATAAAAACAAATTCGCTCTATCAAAATATACTGAAAACAGGCGGAAATTTGTACGGGTATAATGGGGGTGAAGAAATATAGGTTTCAAGAGGAAATCTCTTTAGTAGTCACTATATCAGAATTGGATAATTTAAAGTACATGTTGCTCAAATAAATTTCGCATAAACTAAAAAAAGGGAGAAACAGGAAAAAATTGACAAAAATAAACGTTTTTCACTAAATGAAGCACAGTCTTTTCAAGTTAAACATAAACCTTAGTCTAACTTAAATAAATTATCAGGTTCTAAATAGTTTAATTGAGATAATTGAATTTTAATTAATAACTTATTGAGAAATTATATTTTAATAAATAATTAAAGTAAAAATTTGAGTACGAATTGATTATTAGAATAATAAAATAAGAATTTGACTGATATTTTAAGCAAGAAAAACGAACAAAACGGCAAGTAAAAAAAGGAAGATTAAACACTAAAAACCTAAAAATAGAGCAAAACACGATTCAGATGAAGTTCTAGCTATGAATAGTGTCAGATTGTCAAATTTTTAAGTCAAGTTAGGCATATTTGATTTACTTTTGATTAATTTTCTTCATAGTTTCTTCATTTTTTTTTTCAATCTTCACGTGGAAGGCAATTTCAGTAGGGATTCTACATCTTAGAAAACTCTTATGCCCATTGTAGAGAGGAGATTTCGCCTCGACTTAATCCATATATAAGACCATTAGTAAAGATATGACCGTCATCACCTTGCAGACTTCTTATTGGTAGAAATTAAACGATTAGTAAAAATGTTTTTGTTTTTGATGACATCAATCTTTGTATGGACCTGGGTCGATTTTTCATAGAAAATTCGAGGGGACCTTAGTCAGTATAGGTAAGATATAACGTGACTGACTTGCGAAAATATGTCACAAAAATTAGAGCACAAGATATGTCATAGATAAACCAATGAAATTAAAGAACATTTTCGTCACAGAACAATAGAACAATGATCGCTCTGTTATTGTGTACGTCATAGATATAAACTAATGAAATTAAATTTTTCGCCAAGGAGGTAAAGACATTAATGCCTCTGTTTCTCTTTGAAAGTAATGTTTAACACAAAGCTGTAGGACAGCATACGTCATAGATATAATATAATTTAATTAAAAAGCTTTTCTTTTTTTTCACCTCGGAGCTATAAGAAAGTAAACTCTCTGTTTCTCTTTCAAAGCATTCTGATCCAAAAAACGAAAACTTAACTAGCTCACAGAAGTTTCTATTCAACCTTAAAGTATTGTTTTGACTGGCCCTGATTGGCATACAAATACTAATTTCTTACACTTGAAGGACTGAGAAATATCCCTTCCTACAGTCGTTTACACACAAAAAAACTACAAAAAACAATCATGGGTCTTGAGTTCCTCCCCGGGCTTCCCACAAGACGTGGTCCAACGCCAGTTGTCGTTTTCAGTCGGCCACGATCTTCCTACCTTTCGTTATTTTCTGTTTCAACCTTTCTCTCTGATCACCAGTGTTTTGACATTACTCGTATTATTTTTTTTTTCATTAATATTGACTTGGTTAACTTTACTTGCACACTGTTAAATTTATTATGGTGTTAAATTTATTATATTTGAAATTTGTCTTTACCTTAATTAGGGATACTTCCATCTGTCAGGTTTTTTAACCGTTCTGACTGACTGTGTCGTTATTTTATCCTCTGTTTCTTGTGGTTTTTCCTTTTTCGGTTTTTCTAACGAAATAAGGTCAAACTTTTTGTCTTGTTTTTTCCAAAATTCTCGCCCTTTTAATCTTGTTTCCTTCGCGTGTGCAGCTGCTGAATTCGGTTTTGATTTCCCTATTTCTTTAACTACTATATGGTCTGATTCGCCGCCAGACTCTTCGGAACTGGTTTCCGACAAATCCGAATTAGAACTTTTAGAGGTGGCACTTTTTGAGGTATCACCTGCCCTTCCTTCGTAAATTTCTACTCCCCTGGAAGTAGAAGGTTTATTCCCTAAGTCCTCGTTCTGAGTCCTCAACTCGGGAGATTTGAAAGATTCTTGAAAGCTTTGGGAGGAATCAATAGTTTTTGCGGGGTTCCTCCATTGTTTGAAGGCCATGTCTTCAGGGGGATGGGGCATTCTTTGCAGTAGGGATTCCCTCCGTGAAGTCCACTGTTTAGGTTTGACCTTGGACACGGTTATATCATGATCTTTTTCTTGCTGGTCATCCTTGGGAGTTTTATTCTCGGGTAATGTACTTTGACTCGTTTTTATGGGAAAATTTATTAAATCCATAGCCTCTCGTAGGTTTGTTTTAGTTAAATTTTTGGGAAGAATTTTCTTTACAGTAATACCGGGGGTTTCTACAGCTCTGTTTAATTCTTCCTGTAAAGACAGGGGCCTTTCTATTGGTGTTGCAGGAGAAACCATATCGTCTGGAAATCTTTTGGGGGGACAAGGGGTCGAAATTCTATCGGGGAAAAATTGTGTTTTTGGAGATATTGTATAATCTAAATCTCCTGCGCTCACCGATGAATAACTTTTTGGATCTTTTGGTGTTTTTATCTCAGGAAAAAATCCTGGTATT
Source organism: Artemia sp. Kazakhstan ARC1039 (assembly GCA_029168905.1). Lineage (NCBI taxonomy): Eukaryota > Metazoa > Arthropoda > Branchiopoda > Anostraca > Artemiidae > Artemia > Artemia sp. Kazakhstan ARC1039. Next base: position 16,283 of record JAQQPU010010999.1, on the reverse strand, counting down.
AGGGATTTTTTCTTAGGAATAACTAGATTTTTCATAGCTAAAAATTATTCAAAGTTTTCCCCATCACTGTCACCTTCAAAATATTCTTGTTTAAAATTCAAGGGTTTTAGCTCTGCCAATCTTGATTTGGGTGGATTATTTTCCGAATCTGACGAATTACTAGAAGAGGGTTGTGATACCCATCTCTCTGGAAATTTGGCTCTTTTTATTCGGCTAACATGCGCCTTGTAAGTTCTTCCACTATCGGGGTTTTCCATTTTAAAAGTATATTCGTTATCGTACTTTTTGACTATTCTGTACGGTCCAGAATATTTGTTGGAAAGCTTTTTTCCTTCCGTTTTTGCTTCGTTCTTAAGATAGACGCAGTCTCCTACTTTGAAATCGATATTCCCCTTGACTTTGGGTTGGTTTCTTAGCTCTTGGTTTATTTTAAATTTTTCCAGCTCTTGCCTAACTATTTTATAAGTTTTCCTCATCCTATTTATGAATTCTTGTTTATAATCTTCGGAGTTGTTATAATACTGCCGAGATTCAATAATCTCATCATACGGGATTTTAAAATCACGACCAAAAAGTAAATAAAATGGGTTATCTTTGGTTGTTTCTGAATAAGCAGTGTTGATCACGTTAGTTAAATAAGGTAAGAATTTATCCCAGTCGCTCCTATTGTCTTTCGTATAAATACTTAATATGTTCGAAAATATTTTATGCCTGTTTTCCATTTTACCATTAGCTTGTGGGTGGTACGGGGCTGTCACCATTTTCTCTATATTGAGGAAACTCATCAAGTCTTTTGTTACTTTCGAAACAAAATTGCTCCCGTTGTCACTCAAAATTTTATTAGGAATGCCAAATTGTAAAAATAATTTTGCTAA
>JAQQPU010010998.1:18882-28908 GCA_029168905.1 Artemia sp. Kazakhstan ARC1039 | reverse complement strand
CTTCTCTCTTCCATCTCTTCGCCAAAACGAAACGCTTGAAGCATCGGGCTGCAAAGTTCCAATAATCTAGGTATCGATCTATGGGGGTATCAATAATCTAGTGCACCGGTATGATCAGTATCTTACTTTGAATGATGCCTCTATTTGATGTTATAGTGCAAGGTTAAAGCTTTCGAACTTCCAAATAAAATGTTTCTTAACTTGGTTCCTTCTTTATCCTAAAACACAAATTACTGGGACTTCCTTTACAGCCGTCGTACAGTGTACAGTGTATTACACCCTTTGACAGCTTTGCTGTTAGCAATATGGATAATTTTTTTCCAGCTTGATGTTAAGCCCAAAGCTGTGTAAAATGGTCTTGTCGAATTATAACCTCTAACTAAGATTTCACCTCTAGTTATTTGCTTGGGGAGCTTTACTTCCTAAGTTACATACTTAGGGACTTTAGCTCTACTCCCTAATTTATATACACAGTGATTACTTTTAGCTTGACGCAAATACTATTGACGGAAGGGGATGTAGCCCCTCCTTTCTCTTTGTAATGGCACCTTCAATGCAATAAATTTAGTTTATCTACCGCTCGGTCTATGTTGGTATTTATTCACTTGTTATTATTATTTTTTGTTTGTTTGCAGGTTGCCATTAAAATAATCGATAAGACGCAGCTAAACCAAGGAAGCCTACAAAAAGTGAGTGTTCTACCTAATTTTTCAATTTAATGTCTTACAAAAAATCCAATAAATGATTTTCATCTTCAGGAATAATTAATGGTTCGTTTAGATTTATTCATTACAAAAAGGTGGTGATATTTGAATCTTAGGGAGAGAATAGGTTTCTTTGAATGATATTCAGTTTCATTAAAATACAGTGTCAGTCAGAATGTTCCAAATATTTCTTAATTCAGTTTCACGATTTATGCGTCTCCTTGAAAACGACGACCCAGTCGAGAATTTGGGTAGCTTTATTGGCAATAACTGCCTGCTGCCTAATGTGTGAAAGCAGCCCTTGGATGATATATTTCTAGCGATATCTGTGACCAATTTTGTGGTCAAAATTGTTGTGATGTCATCATAAAGACGTATACGCACATTTATCGCCTTATGCATCAGCCCACGTGACATGACCTAATTAATTATCCAATTATTTAATTAAAAGATTAATCGTGCGGAAGCGAAAGCATCTTGATGTGCTATTTCTTGCATTGATTTGGTAACACAATTGGTCGTAACGAAATATCAACGCCAAGGAAATAATAAGAACAACTAAGTAGTGATAGACGATACCAAAAAAATTATCATGTTTCGATTCTTGGTACAATACTTAACGAAACTATTGGTACTTCTTTCGAAACTATTGGTACTTCTTTCGAAACTATTGGTACTATAAAATCGATACATATACCTATGTTATTGTTTTTATCAGGGTAAAAAACTGACTGCCAGTTGTCAAGTACGTAGTAGGAGTAAGTGTTACTTTTGTAGTACATTCTCAAAAGGTTTTCTCAGAGAGGTTGTTTCCTTGATGCCTTTATGTAACACATAACCTGATTACTTGTGGCCCTTTTACTGCAACTAGCAATTTAGTTCAATAAGAAAATGAGCTACCACAAGAGATTTTATTTTAAACAAAATACAGAGCTACTATGGCAAATTAGTGATGAATAAACCCAGCAAAATAAACAAGTATATGTAATTAAGAACTAAGAAAAAAGGTCAGAGAAAAAGTATTTCTTTATTGACCATGAGCTGTTATACAGCAAAGAATAAAATCGAGGGGTTGTCCACTGCCTGGCACCTCGTATACGTCTTGGAGCACCTTTTGCCACACAGTCCCGCCACGCATGGTACAGTTCAGCCACGCTTGACACATCCCCACCAACGTTTGGCATGCTTTTGCCACAAATGGCACGCGTCATCTGTTTTGCGTGATTTCTGAAGTTGGCAACCCTTCAATTCAAATAGATTTTAGAAAAGAGATAAATTACTTATTTTGAATCACTATCAATGAAAAGAAAGCTTGGACAAAAATAACTAATGTACATAATAACTAATGTACACTTGAAAAAGTAACTTAATTACCCTATGCTCTTGGAAAAATTGAAAGCTAAGCAGTTTAAAAAAAGACAAAAGAAACATCTTCTTCTTTTTTACTTTCACTCTTTTGATGAATAGGCGTCCACACTTCAGAAAGGAAACGCATAGCTAGTTTCGAATCACTTAATAAATCAGTAACCATTGCTAACAAAAAAAATATTCTGTAATGACCAAAACTAAGAAAACACTGACGAACAAAAAAAGTATACCCCAAGGTATACTTTGTATACCCCAAGGTCTGGCACTAATTAAAAGCTAAGCACTATAGACAAATTTCATATTTAAGAGGGAAAGATTTCGAGAGGCTATGGGGATTATTCGGTGTTAAACCATATGTATAATAAAGTAAAAGTTAATTTAAGTAAAGTTAGTTTGGGATTCGTAAGATTGGCGTAAAAAATAAAAATGATTGGTCCTTGATGGGTGGAAATGTTCTGTTATGTAATATAATATTTCTACTAATGTACATATTTAAGACTCGACTAAGGGCCTTAGTGCTGAAGTTTTCAATTGGAAAACGGTTTTAAGTTATTTAGGTTTTGAATGGGTCAACTAATATTGGCTTAGATTGCTAGATTTCCCCTGTGTATTTTTATTTTACAAGCGTTAAAAAATACATTTGGTTATGCATATAGCCATTTATATTTTCAATATGACTGCCACTATAATGACTAAAAAAAGAATAAAATGAAATGTCAACTCAGATTAAAGTTTACCAACATAAAAATTTAAACTTGAACAGAGCAACGTTAACATTTGAAACTAAAACGACCAGAAAATACTTTAAATATTAGGGGGCTGTCTGGCTATGAGACCCTGGTGTCCACCTTCTGTACGCTAAAGTTAGTGTTTTCTACAGGATTTACTCCCAAGCTAGTATACTAGCGGTTATGGATTTGGAGTGTATTTTCTAAGGAAAATACTGAGTAAGGCCTGAACTTTATGATTTTTTTTTACCACCATTAATTGATACAAATTTGTAATTGAATTGAAAATCGTCATGATTGAATTGTAGTTGCTGGAGATTTACAGTGATCAATGAAACGAAGAAGAGAAAGTATAATAAATGAAAAGAAAAACAGAGAAAACGAGGGTAGTGTCAACCGATGGAACAACCTGAAAACAAAATAAGCGAATATTTCGACAAGGACCTCTGCCAAGTCGTCCTCAGTGCAAAAAAAAAAAAAAATTGAAGTAGACCTCTTTGAAGTAACCTCTGCCTTTTGATTTTCTTTTCATTTATTATCTCGTTTTCTCTGCTTTATATTTTTTTCATTTATTGCCTCGTTTTTAACTGCTTTTTGATTTTTTTTTCATTTATTATCTCGTTTTTCTCTGCTTTTTGCTTTTTTTTTCATTTATTATATTTTCTCTTCTTTGTTTCATAGGTCATGTATAGCCAGTGTGGTCTTAGAATGTATTTACAGTGGCCAGTAATTAAAATGTATTTGCTTGAAAATGTCAAGTCTAATTTTAAATTGACTAATTCAAGTAAATCCTCGATTGTGCAATCCTGGCCTCTAAAATACTACTTGTAGACAAGAACAACAACATATCCTCATTTATAGAACATCTACCCATAGTGGGCTCACGGTGGGTTATCTAATCATCCAAGCTGTTACTGTTATTAATATCCAAGCTTTTGTTTGCTACATTAGTCATCCAAGCTATGGAAAAAAAACTATGTTGTTATTTTTAGCTTTTTTTTACGATTAAGAAAAGGGGATGTAATATATTAAAAAAAATATATTGAGAATCAAATAAAAAACAAGAAAACAGACTGAAACAATCACTCGATATTTAGGGGATTGAACTATAATTTCTCAGTATTCTGAAGTATGACATAACATGTTTTGAATTACTACCTCTGCGGTACCCTACTACACTCAGTATCTTCAAATAGGTTCACCAAGATAGTGCCATCTATACGATGTGTGCTTTAGATGTAATTGGTATTTGACAAGCTTTTTAATGCATCGTTTAGTTTAGTTGAATTCTTGTCCTGTTGATTGATTTTGAAAGGACGTCTGATGTTTCAATAAATTCAGTTAGTCGTTATTCGGTCTTAATGCATACTGAAAGGTGTGTCAATTATTGTAGACCGCTTTTGGATATAGATTCTTACAAATTAAACTCCTTTTATTCTTTTTAGCTTTTTCGAGAGGTGCGTATAATGAAAATTTTGGACCATCCAAACATAGTGAAATTATTTCAAGTGATAGATACAGAGAAAACGCTATATTTAGTGATGGAATATGCAAGTGGGGGTGAAGTTTTTGACTATTTAGTGTTACATGGAAGGATGAAAGAAAAAGAAGCACGGGCAAAATTTAGGCAAATCGTCTCAGCAGTTCAATATTGTCATCAAAAGAAAATTATTCATAGAGATTTAAAGGTAGGATCATTCGATTTTTTTTTTATAGCTGCCATAGAGTACACTGAAGAGTAAAATTAAGTTCTTTATGCCTTTGAACTAAAATACCGTGATTCTAATGGAAATGTTTAATCTGAATTCGAAAAAAAATGATCAAAATTTTCTACCTCTCAAAGTTTTGTGTACAATAGATTTCTGAAGTTACATGTGTTGGACTTGAACAAAAAGTGAAGTACCTAGAAAGGTTTCATAACTTAATTAAATGCCAAATTCATTAGTGCAAGCATATTTTCCCAGTACCCAGAGTTTTCACAATGATTTTCTTAGTTTTATTTTCTTATATTCTTAGAAGTTTTCTTAGTGGACTTTCTGATTAATCTGTAAAAAAAAAAAAAAAGATAGAAGAAGGGAGTTAATCAAATATTTGAATTTAGGGTAAAAATTTGTGCCAGCAAAGTAATGATACTTCATTTTTAGAAGCGCATATTTCTCAAAACCAAAATAAATAAATAATAAAATTGTATGCAAATACCACATGAATATGGTAGGAATAAATTATATTTTCGAATCTTAGTAAAAGGTGACGTGACTTCGTTGTATTCCCCCCCCCCAAGCCTCACAGAAGGGATAGCTATAGAAACCAGGGAGAGGGCTCATTCGATCTAAATTTAGAAGTTAACATTAAATTTAGGACTGAACCTTATCAGAGGACAAGCTGTTATTCCCTCAACACTCTATCTACCCCCACTGCCCCATTAGACATGAGATACAAATTTAAAAACGGTGATTTTAAGGATAACGGTCAAAAGGTCTTCAAACTCAGCATCCAGGGGCAAAGTACCAAATTATCCAATTAGTCTATATAAAGTAGACTTCATAAATACAATTGAATCGAAACGTGTACATTTAAGTTCTTATTGAAGTCCTTAGCCCTTATTGTCCTTAGACATTTTAGTCCTTATTGATCAGATTAATATAAGATTTTTTTTTCAATCTGTATGATTGAAGGTCCCAAAGCGAGGCCCAGAAGCCTTTGTCTTTTCCATGTCCCCCTGCTTTTTTCCCAAAAATGGCTTATAAGTGCTTCTAACCTTTTTGATTACAAATCTGAGTTAGTATCATGCTCACACTCGAAACACGCGAAGTACGTACTTTAGGGGGATGCCCCACTTCAACAGCCTCCTCCAAATTTTAGACAAAGCGAAAACAAAGATGTGTGCATAATCCATAGATCATAAAGAAATGTTCCGTAATTGTTAAGCAATAAAACCTGCAAGATCTCTCCAAACTGTTCTAGATAAGAACAGATTAAGAACATATTCCACAACGAGAATTTTGACTTCCATCCATATCGGTTTACTTTGATTTCTGAGCTTGGTGATTACAAAGTCGAGGTTATTATTGTAAAACATGTACTACATCAAAGCAGGTCAAGTACTTGTTGATGTTGTACTACATCAAAGCAGGTCATGTACTACATCGAAGCAGGTTTCACTAATTGAGGACATCTTGCACCTTGCTGAAATCTGATTCATGCAAGAATTTTCATTATATATGTGATTAGAAGGCCTAACTTTTTACACTTGGACTTGTTCTGTCTCTAAAATCCATCCCTCTAAAATCCCAACTTCAGACGTGTAGACATACTGTACTACTGTCATGGTCAATCATGGATTATTTAGGTATAATCCTAAATGATGAAGTTTTGGTCATAAGAAACATTAAGATTGCTGTATGAATATCTTAAATCAAAACACACTACATATTTTATAAATGGCGTTTGATTTCCATAGTCAACTTTCAGGGGGTTTTGACCTTGTTGCTTACAAATCCGGGGCTAATATTTCAATATAGAAGTCTAAAATCAAAGTTTATTAAGCAAATATCTCAGAAACTTATGTTGAATTTCCGTAAAGTGTAGTGCTTAAGGATTTGTGAGGCTGTTGTTTACAAGTCTGACCAAGAAAAACTGCTCTCGAAAGATACAAAACATGTACTTCATGAATTGTGGACCTGCACTCTTTGTTCAAAACCAGAATTAGGCTATCAGTTTCAGCCTGTTTGGCAAGAGAAATCAAACGGTTGCCCTTTGACCATCCCCCCCCCCTACAACACTATCCCTTTTCATCCCCACCTTGGATTATGTAGATATGATTGTTTAGGGATTTGTCCTTAATGAAGAAATGTTAATTCTTAAAAAAATTGAGATGGCAGTGTGACTGTCCTAATCTAAAAACTAAGTACATATTTCACAAATTGTAATTGATTTCTACTAAAGTTAGTGTTTAAAGGTTTCTGAGTCTATTCATTTCAATTCTTATGCTAATATTATAATATTGAAGTCCAAAATTATTATGTGCTAACTTTTTATATCAGAATATTGCTAATTTCATTGTAACAATTATTTTAGTCTAATATGCGTTAAATTTTCCTCAATAGTTAATTCCTTTAAAATCTTTTCCTCTCAAATGAATAGAGAATCTATTGGCTGAATTAAAATTTTACTTTAAGCCGTTTCTTTAATTTTTAAATAGTGCAAATGATTTCATGGGACATGGGGACCGGTAGCACCACACTTATTTCTGGAAAATTTTTGCGAACTAAAAAATTTGTGACAGTTCCTCTAGTGTATTTAGTCTTCTGCAAAGTGTAAACCACTCGCTAGTCTTTTAGGGATTGAGGGATGGGATTGTCACCTTTGTGTGTATCAATTTATGTTTGTTTCAAGTTTGGGCTTATCATTTCGTTGTAATTATGGTATATTAGTTTCAGTTTTCATTTAATTGTTGGTAGATATCTGCTTGTTTTTAGTTGGACGTCTGAGATAATTATAAAGTCGAATAAGATTTATTTCAAAAAGCATATTACAAACTCTAATAAGAGCCAAATTTGCTTAATGTCAAGCTATGAAAAATTTGCCTGTAACCTCATGTATCATATTATTTCTGATCGTTTTTCAACCTATGGCTTTAATTTCATTAAATTAATATAATACAATTTTTTTAGAACTAAACTAAGATTATCTTGAACCAAAAACTGTTAAGTAGTCCGTGGTAAAGAATTTTAAGTAAGGAGTAACTCATGCTAAGAGTAACGAAACTTTAAGACAAGTAATATTGGTAACAATATATAAATAAATATAGTTGGGTTTTTACGGTGATTATTATTATGTAATTAAGTAATTAATTCAGTTTAAAGTTACCAAAAAAGTTACGTGACTGAGAAAAATTTGCATTATTTCCAAAAAAGGGGGGAATTTCCGCAAAAAGGGGATCATCTTGATGAAAAATGCACTATCTAATTAAACATACCTATCGGAGAACCATATAGAAGACTTTCAACCTCCTAGCCACCAAAAATGTGAAATTTTGTATTTTTCTAAGAATGATGGTACCGGATTCGATTTTCTTTTTTTTTTTTTTTGTTCGTTTTCACCTACCAGGGTGTCGAAAAGGAGAGGAGTGGGGAATGCACCCCTAGATTTTGGAAAATCTCTTTGTATTTTCATTGAAAAATACCTTTTTTGGTATTTTTATTGAAAAAACAGATTGTTCTCCCGGTCAAAATATCCATACATTTTGTTGTGGAGACGGGAGGGGGGGGATGATGATGGTAGAAAACGGGCCAAAAAACTGTTTGTATCCTAACAGCCGGAAACTTACAGCCGTAAATGTTTGGGCTAAAAGAACCTAATATAACAAGAAAAGTGTTTCATGGCATGCCCTTTCTCAAAAAATAGGGACCAAAAAGGGAAAACAACTTTATTTCCTATCGGTTCTAGACTTCATCTGACTTTTTTTTACTTGAAACTTTTTTTTATAAGTAAAAAACAAACTATTCAAATAACGGTTTTAGTAAAATTAAAATGACATTAATTTTTAGGGGATTTTAGAAGAGTAAGAAAATTTTAATGACGAAAATCAGTGTCCTTTTAAAATAGTACACTAAATCACTTACCGCAACTTCCTGAAGAAAATGGCTTTTGCTTCTTTTTTTGTTTTCTGACTTGTATAATGACGCGATAATAATACAAAAAAAACTACTTTTTGACCTACTGTATACATTTTTGAGTTCCTTCCATATTTTAATATCAGTTTTTATTTTATTTGTTTGAGTTTTTTTAACGTTTTTAACATGAAGTAAAATTACTTTCTTTGCCATAAGCTTATTGGTTTGTTGTAGCCGATATGCCTATAATTGATATTTCTCTTATAATCTGGTTAAACAATTATCTAGTTATCCCCTTTCTAATTTGGAATTTGTGTTGAATAAATGGGTTCCTGTAATTATGGAAAGAAAACTCCTTCCACAACTGGTACGGGCAGTGCACTTAAAATTTTGTGGTTTTTTTAATGCATTTTTATGTTGTTGTTGTAATTTTAAGATTAAGATCTGTCATTTTTCATGTTTCAATTAATTAGGCATCGAAACTCTTTTTTTTTTGGTACTTTTCAATAATGTATGATCAGGTTTTAACCAATCATTTGTCAGTCATTTTTGTTTATAGTCCTTTTTTTCTTGTAAATACATGTTTACTCCTGATTACTGCTAAGATAGAATGCAGGATGGTCAAGAAAATTGAGACGCCTCGATTAGCACGCGACTGTTATCTGCCAAAACCTATCGACGTAAAAATTGCATCTTGATTTATGACTGATCTCCACTAACCATGACAAGGTGGGTCAATCGGTGCAGTCAGAATTTTTCCATCTCCTATGCTTTGTGAGATTCGGCCACTGTATATAGATAATATATCTATTATTTATATACAGTGGATTCGGCATAGTATCTTCAGAGATTAAAACAGATTTCACCGGCTTTCCAAATCCATAACCTAGTTCGCCCATACTAAAATGACAAAACAAGTTTCCATGTCCAGCAGAAAATGGGTGGCAAAGAGGAGAAGAAAACCGACTTTGGGAAACCTATTTAAAATTTTTTGTATCTTCATCTAATTCTCCAGTTCCAAAAATGGAAAAAAACTACTATTTTTTAATTTTATCGAAAACTTGTAAAATGCTGATGCTAAGTTCTGACAGAGGACAGCCGCACACCAATAAGAACCCTCTACGGAGATTCTTCTTATTTTGCCTCTAATGTTTTAGCTCTGGTAATTGAATTCGGGGAAACAACTTTTGGAACAGAAAATGTTGAGTTCTACGAGAACCATAGCTTGATTTCTCATAGCTAATCAATATAACTCACGTGACGTCAGTGAACGGAAATATAGACTTTTAAAGTCTTTGAGATCATTTAACAATACAAAAAAGGAACTTTTTTCTTTTGTTGTTGACATGATGGTCACAGAAACGGCAAATAAAGACCAAGATGAAAGCTTACCCTGAGGATCTATTGCCTGAAAAAAAAAGATTTATTCTGGAGAAAACCTTTCTTCTTAATTAAAATTAATTGCTTAGAGATCTTAATTAAGAGTATTTCTTAATGGATGGATCTTACTTTGTAATTGGATTGATTAGACTAGCTGTGTTTAAGAAACAAAAAAGAGACTAGGTCTGAATTAATTAAGTGAAACTGGATATACACACACACACACACACA
>JAQQPU010010998.1:0-15882 GCA_029168905.1 Artemia sp. Kazakhstan ARC1039 | reverse complement strand
CTATATGGGTGTATATAGAACTGTATGTGTGTGTGTGTGTGTTAATCGTCTGTACCATGTACGGTATGACTATCAACCACATCCGTCCTATTTATGAACAGAAATTGAGAAAATTGAATACAGATACTTTTGCCTAAAAAGGTTTGTATTAGAATAAATGTGCATTTACAGTAGACATTTTGTCAATGCTGAAGATGGTTTCCTTGAACTTTTGTTTTCCAGTATTCAGTTAGAAGCTATATTGCATGATGCTCGCTAACCTTTTATTAGATTGCTAGAATTTCCCCATTCTATCCCACCCTCACTTGATCCTAGTTTGCTTGACTTGCTTTTCGGAAATATAGCGTTTTTTTCTGTCTTTCTTTTAATACCTCCGGGGGTCTTTGTCAGGTTGACATTAGTTGGGGTAATTTTTTAATTATTTTTTTTTACTGTATTGGACTAAGTTATTGTGGAATAAATTACAATTGACCGCCCAATTCACGACGAAGTGGCATCCTGCGCACCTTAGTTGAAAATTCCCGCTTAGGAATGATCTGACATGACACTGTTATCTCTTAGGAGTCACTCAATATGTTTTATTGATCCTGTAACAATCTTCCGGGTAGTTATACCTTTGGTAGACTCAGAGAATTTGGGAGGTACTTTCTCAGAAAAGTCGAATATGAAACTGAAAGCAAAGACTATGATAGAGCATGGAACCAAATGGGGAGGTAAATATCCCTAGACTTAGATTATGCGGTATTCGTGCGACTGAGCCCCTGTTCAACTTAACATATTTAACTGAACCCTCGTTTAACGCAACCCCCATTCCCCCATTCAACTCCACCCCCATTCAACAACCCCCATTCAACTCCACCGTGTGCAATTGAATCTTCATTTAACACGACCCTACTTAATCCACCTACCCAGTCAAGTCGACTCCCGTGCAATTCAACCCTCATTCAACTCAACCCCCGTTTAGCCCAACCTTATTTGACTGAGTCCCCATTCAACCTCATTGCTGCAACCATGAAATTGAAGTGTGTTCGGACCCTGGGCATGACAAATTTTGCTAATTTCAAATACACAAGAAGGATAGGCTGTTGTTTTTTGATGGGATGGGGAAGGAGAAATAGTTTTGCATTAAAGTGGAATAAAAAAATGCTTACATAAGAATTAATCAATGAATAGAGTCCATTTCATTCGTTTCAATTTTTTTCACTTCCGACAAAAGGGGCTTAATTATATTTTCTAGGTATATCGCTGGTTTAAGGAGGGTTGAGCTGAACGAGGTTGAATTGAACAAGGGTTTAGTCAAATAGGGTTGGATTGACTGGGGGCTGAGTTTCATGGGGATTGAGTTAAATGAAGGTTGATCTGGATGGGGTTGAGCTGCATGAGGGTTGAATCAAACGCGGGTTGAACTGAACAAGGGCTGAATTAAACTGCGGTTGAGTTGAATGAGGGTTGAGTTAAAGGGGGATTGAACGGTGTTGAGTTGCACGGGGGTTGAATGGAGGTTGAGCTGTATGGGGTTTCAGTTGAATGGGAGCTGAGTCAAACGGGGGTTGTGTTAAATGATGGTTGAGTTGCACGAGGGATTGTTAAACGAAGGTTCAAGTGCAGAAAATCAGATTATGCAGCTGATTCCAGTGTCATAGATAAAAGTGTTAGCAAAATGAATGAATTTTTGGATGTTTAGAGATTTCAGGGTTTATGCATGGGTTTGAAAAATTAACGTTAAGATAACTAGGTCGCTTAGACTAAGAATAAAGGAGAGTGAAGAGGAGATCGATCAAATGGATAGTTTTACTTACCTGAGTAGTATTATTAGTAAAAATTGTGAATGCAGTGAAGATGTACGAAGTAGGTTTGCCAAGATCCAGAAGTTTTTCCGCAATTTAAATAAGTTTGTAAGAACTCTAAGATAAAGCTGCGAACCAAGATCAAAATATTGGAAGCTGAAGCAATGACAGGGGTCAAGTATGGTTTTGAGTCACGGGCACTTCGAAAGGCCAGGGAAGATTTATCAAATATTTTTCATAAAAATTTCTCCTAGGATGGACACATTAGGAAATTGTCTTAGGGTGGGTACGCTTGGCTGACTGTATGTCAAACAATAAGCTGTACAGAACACGTGGTTCCATCTCACTTTCTGGGACTATAATGAAGAAATAGTTTATATGGCCAGGCCACGTTTTACGGATAAAACATGACAGATTGCCAAAGATTGTCCTTTTTGGCCATCCATCCATACCAAACGAAAAGCAAGTGGTCCATCAATAGAGAAGGAAGAAATTTTAAGAAGGGATTTAAATGAAATTGAAACTTTATGGTAGGGGGGGGTAAAGAATGAAGCTTTGAATTGATTGCAGTGGACGTGGGAAAGTGCACATTTGGATTGGCCTCGGGCGCCTTGGTGCTATAGTGAGCTATTATTATTATTATTATTTTAGTAGTGGTATTATTTTTTTGTCTGTATTATATTTATTCTAACGAACATACTGGGATGCAAATATAGTGTATTACATAGGAGTTTCATTGTTTAGTGCATAGGTGGCCAACCCTTTACATACCATGTGCTGGTATTTGCATAGCCCACTCAAGGTATCGCTTTCTGTCCTTCTTTTTATTATTTTGTTCTACAAACACGTAAATAGAATTCAAGAGCTCTGCTTCAAAACTAGAGACCACGATGGCTAAGGCTAAGAGGGTGCTCTTGAACTTAACAATCATTATTATTAATTTTTTTATTTGTTATTATTTTCGTTCTAGAACAACGAATAAGCATAAGCAATTTGCATTCCTGTAAGTGAAGAACGGACTATAATGTTAACTCCTTATATTTATTATAAGTATTTTTTTTGGGGGGGGGGGCCTAAATTGGCTGTTACTATCTATTTTAGACTGAAAGTAATAATAAATAATTATTTTTTTTATCTTCAGTAATAATTATAATCATAATTATTGATTATAACCAATGATTATGAATAATGATCAAGTTCTGGAACATATCCTAAATTTAAACTGGCGGTTTTTTAATATGGAAAAAAAGATGCATTAATCATCGATATTTTCTCTGTACTTCATTGTCAAAATTTACGATGCATTTAAGTGAAGTATAAATAAAGAGGGCCTGCTTTGTTGAGTGAATAACGTGTCTATTGTCAACTCGCTTTCCATGTCCTATTTATTTAGTATTTCTATTTGAAATGGTTGATCTATAATTACCATGTACAAATATATACAGACTCAAGGATTCCATGTGCCACTTTTAATCTATCACTGAGCCAAGTTTGACGCATGCGCCACGGCTTGGTCACCCGTGGTTTAGTACTTTTTTTTCAATTTTTATTTCTCCTTTCAGGCAGAAAATTTACTGTTGGACAGTGAAATGAATATAAAGATTGCAGATTTTGGTTTTAGTAATGAATTTACTGTGGGGAACAAATTAGATACATTTTGTGGAAGCCCACCGTACGCTGCACCTGAATTGTTTCAAGGTAATGTTTTTCCAGTCTTCGAATACCTTCGTTTGTTTGGGTACAGTTGTATTTTCTTAGATCAGTTAAGTCCCGTCTTATTTGGTATTAATTGGCGAGTAATGAAGATCCTTTGTTTTTGGGCGATAACTTGAATGAGATTCATAGCGCTAAGAATGCTAAAACTGTTGTATTTTTCTGATTCGTCTATTTTTTGAAACTAGTATTAAAGTAATGTCCTCTTACAAGTTTGGAATGCCATTTGCCCGAAAGGGGGTAAGGTATGGTGTCTTCTGATCTTCTTATAACAGAGACAAATTTTCCTTGAGTTAAGAGTCATATGCTTTCAATTTGTTATTTTACTTTTTCCAGTCTTTTCGTAGGGAAGGAGTGACCATAGAAACTTCAGAGGGTAATTCAGTTGGAAATTGAATGTTTAATTGCCCTTTAAGAATTGAAAGCTATTGGAAGGCAATCAACCCCCTTCCCGTGCATATTTTGGTACCCTACCCTAAGTTGGTCGTTTGATGTTACCTGTGCTTTTGGCTCCAAACTTTCAGGGGTCCATCTCCGTATTGAAAGGATTAAAGATTTTTTTTTGTGTAGGGACGGGGGGGGGGGGTTAGGGAGTCCAAAAAAAAAAAAAAAAAAACTTTTTTTCTCACATAATTTTAAAATTTACACCCGTAAGTCTAGGGTAAAAGGAACACCCTGGGTAATATTTTTTTACACACCCCCCCCCCCCCGAAAAAAAGGGACCAGAAAAAGGCAAAAACAATTTCCTGATCGGCTTGTAACTCCTATTCTTAAGTCTTTGGGCTAAAAGGACCTCAATGTAGTAAGAATATTGAACAAAACAAATTGGTTCTCCCCAAAGCAGACCCAAAAAAGGCGAAACACTTTTAAGCCTAATAAGTACGCCTCTGGACTCGAGATCATTCCCACAGTCCCACGCGCAATTCTGTATCTCCAATATCTCAGAAACGGCTAGTTATATCAAGTTGAAAATCTCTGGAAGCGATGGAGTGAAGGTACGTGAATGTTGAAATATACCTTGGTGAAAAAGTGGTGTGCTGAATCCCATGCAGTATGTGCTTCAAGTATCTGCTGAAATTTTGATTCGTCCCGATAAGCCAGCTACTTACTGGGCATGTATACTAGGCGAAACAAACCTAAATTGGAAAAAAATGTTTTGAAATAAAGGTGGGCCGTATTGATCTTCTAGCAATTCAAACATCAAACAAAAAGTAATTAATTTTAGTGGAGAAACTAAGTCCGAACCGAACAGAAATTAAAAAAGATGAGCAACTCAAAATTAAAACAATTATAAGTTTGACTTTACCACAAACAGGAGTAGGACTACTGCCCTCTAAACCTTCTAAATCTAAAGCCTATAGTGTCATTTTCGTTTTACTGAGAAAAAAAAAATGATTTTAAAGATTTTGCTTTTATATTTACAACACAGAAAAATCGAAAATTGCTGAAACTTACCGAGAATAATATTATTATATGTAAAAAAAATCACTGATTTCATTATTACTTTCCATAATCTTGATTTTAATGATTTCCTTTTTTGTCGACGTTTTGACAACTAAAAACACTACTGTTCTAAATGCGTATCGTTTTCATAAACGCAAATGATACTCCAGCAGCTTTGAGAGGGGGAGAGGGGGGTAGCACCATTCCTGGTAAACCCTGATGAATCTGGTGATAGTCTTTGTTTTTCTTTTTTTTATGGTTGGTTGGCTGTTGCTCATACTGTCAGAAACAAAAAATACACTGCTTAAAATATATTTTTCTATTAGCAAATTACATGTGAAGAAGGGTTTAGGGGCGGCAGCCCTACCAATGTTTGTGTTAATATCTTTTCATTTTAAGTTTGAATTGACTGTTCATTTTGGATTCATTTCTTCATCTTTAGAAGGAGCTGTTATTTTTATTTTTGATGCGATTATAGATTTTAATGTATGTTTGTTTTTAGTTTCATTTGTTCATTAATAAGATATTTTAGAAATGAATTATAAATGTCCGTTTTTGCTCTTTCTTATTCCGGATATACTTTAAGTATGGCCTGTAATGGAGGAGTTGGAGGAATGCTAGTAGAATTTTCCATTTATTTATGGTGCCACTCTGAACAAATTTAATTAGACCATGTTTACATTAACCGAAAGATTGTGTTTCTCGCTATTATGTTCGAAATTATGTATTGTAACGGTATAGTATATGAATTAAGGAAAATAGTGTTTGACTAACTGTTTGTATAGGTTCTTTTCATAAGATATCTAATTGAAACTAATGAGCTTTGATTTAATTCAACATTTTGGCATGAACCATCAATGATGACAACACACATGTGTAACT
This sequence comes from Artemia sp. Kazakhstan ARC1039, assembly GCA_029168905.1. Taxonomy (NCBI): domain Eukaryota; kingdom Metazoa; phylum Arthropoda; class Branchiopoda; order Anostraca; family Artemiidae; genus Artemia; species Artemia sp. Kazakhstan ARC1039. The sequence goes on along the minus strand of JAQQPU010010998.1, from coordinate 10,057 downwards.
AAAATTAAATATACGGATTTGATATTTCCTTTGGTATGACGCAAATGTTAAGTAATTGCTCGTCGCATGCTTACTAATAAGTTAACTAGTGTCCTGTTTGGGTTGCATGGTTGAAAGATTTGATATTAAATGCACTGTTCTAGTAAGGTGAAAGATTAGAATTAGAGCTATTGTTTTCAGTTGGCTGAACATACGAACCATATATTGCCTGTAATTTTATATGAACATATTTGTCCTCAGACTTTTGGTAGTTCCCTCATGCCGTTTAAAAAATATCCACTTAAAATTCCCCTTTTGTAATTGAACATTTTCATAAATTTTTGTTCGCCTTGCACTGCGTATTTTTCAAAGTCATTTTGTATCAGGAAAAAATCCTATTGTCCGATTTATGTTCATAAGAACATAACTTAGAACGCCTTCCCCGGGCCCTTGGGGGTTGTTTCGACACCGGAGTTTTTGTTATATGATCTTAGAACTATTTTTAACAAAATAGCTATCTCAAAGTTTTTATCGGATGCATTGACACCGGATTTTTTCTTATTTGACCTTTGAACTATTTTTAACAAAATGCCTATCACAAAATTTTCATCAGATGGGTTTTGGAAAAAGAAGGCGTGGGGGGGGGCTAGTTGCCCTCGAATCTCTTTCGACTATTAAAATGTGAGCTCGAACTTTCAATTTCCAACCAAATGAGCCCTCTCTGAAGTTTATACGAGCATCCCTTTCATAAGAACTATATACGCCCCTGGGCATAACTTACAACGCCTGCCCCCGGGCCCTGGGGGGCTGTGTCGACACCTAAGTTTTGTTATCTGACTTTTGAAAATTTTAACTTAATGGCTATCTCAAAATTTTTATCGGATGCATTTGGGGAAAAAAGGGCGTGGGGGGGGGCTAGTCACCCTCTAATCTCTTTTAACTCTCAAAAACTGAACTAGAACTTTCAGTTTCCAATCAAATGAGCCCTCTCTGAAGTTTTTACGAGCATCCCTTCCATAAGAACCACATATTCTCCCAGGGCATAACTTACAACGCTTGCTCTCGGGCCCTGGAAGGGGGGGGGCTTTGTCGACCCCGGAGTTTTCGTTATGTGGTCTTTGAACTATTTTTTTTTAAATGGCTATCTCAAAGTTCTTATCGGATGGGTTTGAGGAAAAAAGGGCGTGGAGGGGGGGCTAGGTGCCCTCCAATTTCTTTTGACTCTTAAAAAGTGAACTAGAACTCTTAATTTCCAATCAAATGAGCCCTCTTTGAAGTTTATGCGAGCATACCTTCCATAAGAACCATATATGGCCCCAGGGCATAACTTACAACGCCTGGGGGTTATGTCGACACCGGAGTTTTTGTTATATGATCTTATAACTATTTTTAACAAAATAGCCATCTCAAAATTTTTATCGGATGCATTTGGGAAAAAAGGGCGTGGGGGGGATGGTTACCCTCTGATATCTTTTGATGCTTAAAAAGTGAACTAGAACTTTCAATTTCCAATCAAATGAGCCCTCTCTGAAGTTTATACGAGCATTCCTTCCATAAGAACCATATACGCCCCCGGGCATAATTTATAACCCTTGCCCTGAAGACTGTGGGGGGGGGGGTGTCCTGCTCAAAGATATAATTTCCAGAACTATCAACTACGTTGAACAAAATGGCTATCTCAAAATTTTGATTGGATGTGTTTGCGGAAATGGTGGGCGTGGAAGGGGTGTTAGTTGTCTTCCAATCACTATCACTTTCGACTATTAAAAAGGGCTCTAGCCATTTAAATTTCCTATCGAATGAGCCCTTTTTAAAGTTTCTACGACAACGCTTTCTATAAAAACCTCCCAGGGTATAACTCACAACCCTTGCCCTGAGGGCTGTGGGGGGGGGAGTGTCATCCTCAAAGACCTAATTTCCAGAATTTTCAACTACGTTGAACGAAATGGCTATCTCAAAGTTTTGATTGGATGTGTTTGGGGCAAAGGTGGGCTTGAGGGGGGGGGGGTAGTTGCCCTCCAATAAATTTTGACTATTAAAAAGGGCACTAGCCCTTTGATTTCCAATCGAATAAGTCCTTTTTGAAGTTTCTACGACAAAGCTTTCTATAAAAAAACCTTATACACCCCCAGGGCATAACTTACAACCCGTGCCCTGAGGGCTCTGGGGGGAGTGGCCTCCTCAAAAATATAATTTCTATTTGGAAATCAACTACGTAGAACAAAATGGCAATCTCAAAATTTTGGTTGGATGTGTTTGGGGAAAGGGTGGACATGGAAGGGGTGTTAGTTGCCTTCCAATCAATTTTGACCCTTAAAAAGGGCACTAGAACTCTCGATTTTCAAACGAATGAGCCCTCTTTGAAGTTTATACGACGACCCCTTTCATATGAAGTGCCTCTGGGAAAAATAAATAAATAATAGTCTTAGTTTCTCATTCTACGACAAATCCAAAACCAAAAGTACTTTGGTGTATATTCTGTTACAGATTTTCTAAATTTATGTCTTCAGATGAATAGGTATATTCTTGTAAATTTGTTCACATGCAGCTGCAGGTAACTTTAGGATTACAATCATTAAATTTTCACGTAGGCTTAACAATTTTTAAACCATGTCACGGTTCCAGCAATAGTTCTAACCTAGCAAAGAGCGAACCACAGCCCATAGTTACTTAATGTTAAAAAAAACATAAAAAAAAACTGTGACTTATGAGAAAAATTCGTCATTTAAAGGTGGCTCAGGAATGATAGCTATCATATAGTTTCATCTTAATAGTAAAGGCTTATTGTGGAAACAAATTTTCCAGAATTCTGAAAAAGAGCTTTTAAACCTTCAAGGATGGCGACGAATCGTACCGAAAAAGTTCACCATGGATGAAAACTATTCAATCGAGGTTTTAATCCCCCCCCCCATCCTATTTTGAAAAAGAAGGAAAATCATTTTTTGCATGGGTAGCAGTGATTTTTCTATATTTTATTCTTCCAGAACTTGCAGGCTACCGGAAGATTGCAAGGAGAGGTTGAACGGCTCATTTAAAAGGTCTTGATCATATCTACGTGCTTTTTGTAAATTTGTCTTTATAGTGCCATCGTAAAGTGCCCTATGGCAACAAAAATGAAACTTTGGTGTCATTTCTGGGTGGAAAGGCTAGGTAGCATAAAAAGAATACCATTATAATTTTCATAGTTGAACGCCCTTAATTGAAGGTCTAACTGAAGGCCCCCTCCTTTTATAATCCCCTTCTCAATCCTCTTAGTAAGTGGAAAAAATCGAAAAAACCGCCTAATAAAAAAAAGTGATTTAAATTTAGTTCCTGAATTTTTCCGAGAATTTCACGTTTTTTCGGGAATTTTTGAAAAGGGTCTGAAACGCTTATATGTCTTTTTTTTCCCCAACACTATGAGGTCACTGAAAGGCCATAGGGCTGTTTAAGGATACACTTGAAAGCTAATGCTTACATTTAATTGCACAATATAAATTTGTCGTGATAGCGCCATCGTAAAGTTGCATATAAAATCGCATAGTCATCGCCGAAGTTCTACAAAGATCTTTTTGTAAGGTTTATTGTGTATATTTACCAAAAAAAGGTATTGTTGTGCTTAGGAAAGCCAGATATCATGCAAAAGTAAAAACATTGGCTTAAGCCAAGAAAAATCTCAGGAAATCCATGAGAATCCATAGCTCTACAACTCTTGGTTAACATTTGCCAAAACTTGTAAAGTAAGTTTAATAAACTTGCTTCGGCCAAAAAAGCTTGCAAACTAATTTAATCCACTGCTACTGTGGGAAATTTCATTCTGTAAAAAATTTTTTGTAGTTTCTAAGAGTTTTTTAATCTTGCGGATAACAAGATGAAGAACGGGTATATAAATGGCATGTCTAAGAATCTTTTGTAAAGTAGATACAAAATCAATCCAACATGTTGCTGATAATGTAACCTTAAAATATCTATTAATTTGTAAAGTATTGTTTCTATGATTCTAGCTTTGTATGATAACAAACCAAGTATTCTAAGATCAAAACACTAACAGATTCTTGAGCCTTACCCTAAATTCTTGGATTATTTAGAATGGTGCATGATATGACTATTTTTCAACTTCTCAATATGTCGATTCTAACCGAGGTGAGATTTTTTTTTCTTGGAAGCATAAAACAGAGCTTTAGTATACTTGAAACCTAATAATACAATTTGAGCAACCTCGTTTACATCTGATTCTATTAACAAGTTTTGTACTCGAAAAAATTTGTAAGTTTTTACATTGCAATAAAACAAAAATCAAAAATAAAAGTTCTTCTTTCTGTCAGTGTACAACTAAGTAAAAAGTTAAAAAAAAAACAAACAAAAACACTATTTAGGGATTGGGCTTTTTAAAAGGAATTTTCGGAAAAAAAAATCAAAAGGCTGCTACATTGCCTTCAATAAATCAGTATCTTTCAAATAAAAAGAAACAAACTATCTGATATTTATCGATGTGATTGAGCAACTTTGATATTTTGACAAAATCGTACATACGAAATTAGGGTTGAGAATATATCTTTAGCGGCTTGTTCTCGGGCCAAGTGTTGCTTAAACAAAAAAAAAATCCCTAATATTTTTCTAAATGTCAACTTCTGCTAAATTGAATAATGTCCGGTACTATGAGGTTTAGTGTACTTGGACCTGTTTAAAATACCCAGATACAAGACATATGCCTGAGGTTTTTCAACATGTACCTATTTATCCACACAAACAAAGCTGGCACTCCGGGATTGTTTTTGGAAGGGGAGGGAAACGCATTCGATGAAGTAAAACAAATAAATTATGCGAAAAAATAAGAATATACGAGGTAAATTGACATATTATTAAGGGGGGGGGAATTTTCCCCATGTGTACATGACTGATGCAAACTCTTAAAGGAGTGTCCTATGTTAACACGCGGCAAAGCAAATTTCAGGCTGTAGAAATGGGCTCATCTCATAAATTAAAACCTGTGGATTGACAGCTGAAACGCAAGTATTTGGTCTATGTCTTCGTCGATCGTGATAAATTACATCTGTAGACATTTACGAAGAAATCGTACAACGCAAAACGATTTAAATTTAAGTGTACTCATACTCATGGGACACGTTGCGTAGAATATGACACACACGACTTTGGAATGATTATGTTCTGGTAGCATATTTCCAAATGCATTACTTATTGTATTGTTTTTCTAGGCAAAAAATATGACGGTCCGGAGGTGGATGTTTGGTCCCTAGGTGTAATTCTGTATACATTAGTGAGTGGCTCCCTACCTTTTGACGGAACGACATTAAGGGAGTTGAGGGAGAGAGTTCTCCGTGGCAAATATAGGATTCCATTTTACATGTCAACAGATTGTGAAAATTTATTGAAGAAATTTCTTGTCCTTAATCCTACAAAACGAGCATCGTTAGAGGTGAGTAATTATTTATTACTGTCTATGAGTTTCCTGTATTGTATCTTCATAAGATGAAACATAAAGGTAAGAGTGTCGTAGGAGTGGGGAGGGGTGAACGCTCAAAAAATTGCATGTACACCATCAACTATCGGATTTCTGTACATTTTAGCTATTTTCTCCTGTGAGATTTTTAAGCAAAAGGTAGGGGGAGGGAGTTCTTTAGACGGTCCTTAAATATACCAAATTTTACGTTTCCCCCTTCTCCGTCTGTGCTTATGAAAAGTTTTCAGAAAAACTGCAGATGCGTGTCTACTATTTATTTTAATTAGTATTTATAAACTAAACTTAGTAACTCTTAGAAGATTAATAAAAAAAACTATTTATGTACTTTATAAGTAAACGCACTATTTGACTTACCTAAAAGCCTGTTATATTGCGTTTTCATCTTACTTGAATAATTATGAAACACAAAACCCAGGTAATGGTTGGGGAAACTTCTTGAATTTAGCCCAACGGTACTTTTATTCTTTATGCTAGAAAATTTTCAACACGATCTGTGCTGCAGTCGTAGTGACAAGAATGGGTGGTCAGAGTTTAGCAAGTGTCCACTCAAGTGTTTCCACTTTTCTTTTCAAATAGTTGGTGAAGCCATGACGATCGAAAATCGGTAGAACATGTCTAATCAAACCGGTAGATAACCGGTTTTTCATTTCTTACTATGTTTTGAGGGGGGTTCGAGGGATTTACGAATTAAGTGTCACCTTCTTAAAGTTCAGAGAGCAGATCCACTGCAGCAAGGTGCAAATTCTGGAAAGAAAAGCATAATTTCGTTTATCCATTTTTGTCAAAGTTCACTCAGGTTTTTTTTAGGGGAAGTTTGGGAGCAGCTAGAGACTCGAAAAGAAATGAAATGTACTTAATTTTGAAACTAAATTTAGTCGTATATTTAAGAGATTTATTTTCATCAACCCTTACTTTTCCCCATCCTTTCGGGTTCCGCTCGACACCATGTTAAATTCAGGATGGTAAAAGAAAAAAAAAAACGGACGAATTCTGAATACTAGAATTCGTCCAAACCAGAATGAAACTTTTTTATTATTGTTATTGTTATTATTATCCCTTTTTTTTTTTACCTGTTATTGAAAAACAATAAGGGAAAATGCAAAGGCACTGCTCGTTTGTACTCACATCAGTGAAAACAATTATAAAAAAATAACATAACTTTCAAATACATATATTGCATTCTCTACACTAAAGTAACGGAGTATTTGAGTTCACTTTGGCCTTCAGTTTCCAATCTTTTTTATTTAAAACGGCAAAAAAAAAAACGATTTATTACCAATAATCTCCAAAAAAGCAGTAGAGCGCACTGAAAGAGTGACTAGAAGCCAAAAAAAATTCATCTTCCGTTTGTTGTTTTGCTAGTCTGATAAAAACTGAGGTAGAAAAAGGACAAACTGAAAAGGGATACAACGAGAACGAACGATTTAACGGGAAAAAAAGGCGACTGAAAATTTAAAAGAAAGGACATACGGAAGGGAGACAAACTGTGAGATAAACATCACCGCGACTGAACAGTGGGCAATATTCATACATTGTGCCAACAAATTAAAATCATACTGTCTGTAATTGTCTTCTTTTGCTTTAGAAAAAATCGTTAAAAGATTTGTGAAAACAGCTATATGAAAAACATAGAATGACCACGAAGCAGTACTGTCCGGAGATTGAGACTTTTCTGTAGATTTTCAGTAGTTTCTGTGTCTTCTCTTTAGGTCAGGAGATGGAATGGGTATTTGGTAGATATCTCGAAAAATCGGTATGAGTGGAAACGCTGTGTTCATTACTTGAACCAAGAAAAATTGTTGTTTGGATTATTTATCAAAAGCTTTCAACCAGCGATCAGTTGTTACGTGGAACGGAACGGTCTTACTAAATTACTTAATCAAGGTGGAAGACACAATTGCTCTCCCAGCCCCAACAGAAGGGCAGATGAAAGCATTCTGCCCGCAAGTAGCTCATAAGTATATTTCTTGTTCCGTTTTAATAATTTCTTACGGGGAAAAATTTACGAAACCTAATGGAACATCATCTGTGTTGATAGCGCGACGAATCTTGTTTAAAAAAGAAGAAGAAAGGAAACCTAAGCTAAAAGGAAAAAAAAAAAAAAAACTACTTAGCCCTTTTCTGATTGATTTTTTTTCCGGCAAAGGATTCGCTGTTTTCCAACGGGCTTGTCCAAACTGTTTCAGTACTTAATCTCTTTAATTTTCCTGAATTATTTTTTGAGAAACCATTTAAGTTTGCCAGGATAAATAACACGTGGCTCCGACTGTTTTCAAATTACTGCTCTCCTTTCGTTCCAAGTAGTTGATCAATTAATTTTGTATACTTATTTGGGCTCAAATATATATAGATTTTGTTTACACAGTCAAGATAGAGAAGTTAAAGTGAAACAAAAGTAATAAAACCTGCTGACAAATAACCCCCCCCCCACCCCTTCATCAACTGAGGACCCAATTAGGTTAAAGATACAATAGTAGACAGCACTCAAAACCAATTTGCACTCAACTGCACTCAAAGCAAAACAAACAATGATGCTAAACTTCAAAGCGCATTCTGGCTTGATGGCGAGGGGAGTGGTGTCTTATTAAGGATAGAGGAATAAACCATTGAAGAACTTTAAAGTATATGTCTGATATGTAACCTTCATAACCTTTTTCAATTTTATGTGAGACTTGTTTTTATCTCACAACCCATTGTCCCCGCTTAATCTTTTGTGACACTTAAAACTCAGAAAGAATGGTAGATGGTTGGGGTGAAAAGGAATTCTCCTAAAACTCTTAGGGAACCCTATCTCCCAAGGAAATGTTTCACTGACTTGCATCACCCTCTCCTTAGGGAAATCTTCTGCACCTCGATAATTGTTTCTGTCACCGGGAAAATAAAATTAAGATTAAATAAAAGCATTTTAGATTAAATAAAAGCGTTGATTCGAATCAAAATAGTTTAAAGAATTAAAAAAGCATAAAAAAAACTAAATCCACTGTCAGAAATAACATAGCATGTGTAATTTCCGCTCAAGGTCGCTCTTTCTCGCTTGTGTATGTCATTAAGTTAATGCTCCCTGTCTAACATGCGATTTTTGACAATCATGCTGCTATAACTTGCAGTGAGAGAACAAGATATTAATAGGCCTATCGCTAGATGCATTAGTTTATTATCCATCCGTTCACCATGTAATAATTGCAACGTTACATGCAAAGGTTCTTGCTATGCAGTGACAGTAAATTGTCGTTTTAAATTGACTCGTCAAAACCGCCGATAAAAATAACGTAGGCTACCTAAAACGTAGAACATGGAATATAAACCTTAAAGCTCAAGTTATGTATCACGATTAGGGATCATTTCATAAGTATTAAGTACATGTAATGCTCTAAATGACTGTTTTTAGGAGTACATCCTTTTCTAGAATGTTTATTTGTAATCAAAGCGTAACACGCAATCTTATATCTGAATATATATACAATATAAAAAACAGAAGAAAAGAAGCATATTGTGTCCATTTTCTTCGATCAGCTGCATGCCTAGAGGCTGCCATAAATTGACACTTAATGTACTGTAATTATTGGAAAGGGGAAAATGCGTCTTTCACACAGAAATCTGGTGCTATTTTTTGGTCCTACGCTCTTAAAGTAAAAAGTTTATTGATTGAAATGGGAGATTGGCTAAGGTAGTATTATTGTAGTTAACAAGTATGTTTCCATCTGTTTCTGTGTTAGATTCAAAGAAAAGTCATGTATAGAGGCTTTAAAATTTATTTTCAATAAAGAAGCTAGAAACAATTATAAGAAATGAAGGAATGTAAATTGCATGTATTGTTGTTTGCTTTTTTTGCCTTCTTTGTGTGACTCACTGTTGTTTCAATCTTATTATGAGGCTCATTGCCACCTAGAGACAAAAAAATTAAAACAATTGTTTCATTTTCTTTAGAATTCGGAGTTTCATAATGAAGATAAGATGAATTCGTAAAAGCCACTTTTGCAATAGATAAGAAAAATGTACCAACGTAGCCTTTTCTCAGTAAGGGACAGAACAATAAAAGAAAAAAAAACGTGAAAGAAAAGAAGAGAGGTATACAAAACAAAGGATTTAACAAAATAAGGGGTACCCTGGAAGAGGAACGGTAAATATTACAGGAAGAGAAAATATGCTTTCAGTCAAGGCTGGTACGAATCTTGTGCTATGTGTTGGCAGTCTTCCTGGTTATGAGGGTCATGGGGAGATCCTCCTTGTTCGAAAATTTGTCATCACTTTGCGACCGAAGTTCAAGAATAGGATATGTCATCTTCCTCTAATGTGTCATAATCCACCCGTTTAAATCTCCCTGTACTATCGATTTTGTTATAAATCTTCCGCAGACTGATCAATGTTTTGTTGTGGGACTCATCAGATTCTTATTTAAAAATTTGTGTTGGTTTTGCTTTTTTAACATTTTCTAATGATGTTCTTTGTTGCTACTTTTTATGCCCTGTTGCTTGTTTAGTTTTTATCTTTCATTCTTATTATAGCCTGCTATCATTCCTTGGTACCTCCGGGTAGCTATCATCACCCCTCCTTTATATGCCAGGTGAAAAAAAGCGAAAAAAATGGCTATATTGGTACTAAACAATAAGGTGAAGG
>JAQQPU010010997.1:12606-28114 GCA_029168905.1 Artemia sp. Kazakhstan ARC1039 | reverse complement strand
GCCCTTTTTAACAGTCGAAAGTGATTGGAGGGCCAATAGCCCCCCCCTCCCACGCCCATCATTCCCCAAACACATCCAATAAAAATTTTGAGATAGCTCTTTTGTTTAGCGTAGTTGATATCCAGATAGAAAATATGTTTTTGAGGAGGACACTCCCCCACAACTCTCAGAGCAAGAGTTATAAGTTATGCCCTGGGACATATAAGGTTTTTATTGAAATCTTGGTCGTAGAAATTTGAAAAAGGACTCATTCGATTTGAAATTCAAAGGGCTAGTAACCGTTTTAATAGTCGAAAGTGATTATTGATATTTGTTGTTGTTATTGTTGTTTAGACTAGTGCACTTCGTATTGAAGGAGTTGTCGAGGGAATTTCGAAAAGGGTTCATTCGATTGAAAACAGAAAGGGCTGATGCCCTTTTTAATAGTCAAAAGTGATTGGAGGGCAACTAATCCCCCTTCCAGTCCCACCCTCCCACTCCCACCCTCCCACGCCCACCCTCCCATTTGCCCATTATGTTTAAAAACTAAATGTTGCCTTAAGATTGAATCAAGATGCACTGTGATAATGCTAATTCCCAATAAGGCATCTCAGCAGTATCCCAAGAACGACTAAGGGTTTTATGTTCATACTTTCGGGACTACTGCTCTTAAAATTTAACCAAATCAAAATAGCATAAGTGCATCCAACTTCTCAAAGAAAGTAAACAGATTTTTTGCGAATGGTATCAAGTTTTCCATTTCATGTCAACTAGAGGAGGTATGAAACTAAATTAAACAGTACTATTTGTGTCCAGATTTATAAAAGGGTGTATGTTGTTAAAAATTACTGAAAAATTTTCTCCAGTATACAAATAGCAGGCCAAACTATAAAGTCTTAAAAAATGAAAAGATTTAAAATATTATTTTCTTTTTCCCTGAAAAGACTATGTCAATATAAAACGAACAGAAACTAATTAAAAAAAACTTTTTCCACAAAATAAGTTTTACAAATAAAAGTAAAGAACTCCATTAAACAAAAAATTAGCAAAAATAAAATCAAATAATCTACGAAGCGTGAAACTACCACAAATAGGCATCGATAAATAAATGAAACCCAAAACGAACAGAAATTACAATAAATAACCGAAGTTGGGCGCAAAACCCCAATGCCTTCCCAAGGCCAGAACAAAATTAGCACTTTACTGAAAAAATACAAATGAATGTGCATTGTCAGTTTAATATACATATACTGACATTTAGTAATCAAAATGTTAATATTATTTGATTTATTAAAGTTATAAAAGTAAAAACATTTATATTTTTTTAAGTAAAATGCAAATTTTGTTCTGGCCTTGGGAAGGCATAGGGGTTTTGTGCCCAACTGATGGTAATTTCTGCTTGTTTTGAGTTTGACTCGGTTATTTATTGTAATTTGTGTTCGTTTTGGGTTTCATTTATTTATCGATGCTGATTTGTGGTAGTTTAACGCTTGGTGGATTATTTGATTTTATTTTTGCTAATTTTTTGTTTAATTGAGTTCTTTACTTTTCTTTGAAAAAATTATTTTGTGGAAAAAGTTTTTTTTTTAATTAATTATATAAGAAAGCGGTATTGACAAACCCCATTTATGATGAACTATATCGGTCGTTTATGTAACAAATTTTTTGTTAAAACCCCTAAAAGAATTACTGCATTTTACATACCTATATCTAAATGATTTTTATAATATTAAAAATAACACTTTCTACTTTAGTGTTATAGAAAAAGGCAGAGCCATTGATAGGACTACAACATAGAGATATGTACTTTACGGGTTAAGCAAAAAAAAATTGGTTCCAGGAGACAAAAAACAAGACTATTTCTAAAATTTTCACGTATTTTTCTAGTTTGAATTAAAAAATTAGTATTATTGATTAAACATCATAAATATTTTTGCAGTTTACATAATAACCTTAGCGATTCTAAACTAAAAACTAAAATAAAAAAATTGAATATTTTCATTGGAAAAATAGGACAACAATATAGAGATTCTCATAGAGATTCACACAGAGATACCTTCTCAGGTATCTCTATATTGACTCAGAGATAACTGAGTCATCTTCTCAGTACTGAGTCACCTTCTCAGCAGAGGCCTCCCCCAGTCCACTCAACGCGTCCCCAGGTGGCGGATAGGGGAACGTCCTGTAGATATGCAGGGCAACTCCCGGTAGGGAGGCGCGGACCAAGGGGGGATCCGGTCTCTGGGGGTCTTGAAATATAGCTGGAGCACCCACGTCTGGGGGCCATAAATTTAGGTGGAGGAGGTGGAAGACCCCTTTGATGTGTACTGGGCAGGGCCCATTGGCGTATTTATACGTCCAATCAGTCACAAACCTTCTCCCAGCAATGGAAAAATTGCAGGTGATGCAGGACGCCAGAATGGCGAATTACTGGTAGTAGATGTAGCCGGGCCCTGCTAGAGATGGAGAGGAATGGATTTCCGCCGTCTTGAATTTAGCCAAGAAACCTTCTTTCTTATTAAAAATTATGAATTACAAACGGTCAAGAACGAGAACCAATACTATTGCGTCCGGGGCAACCGACGAAGTTACGGCGTCCGGGGCAACTGACGAAGTTACCGTGTCCGGGGCAACCGTCAATCTGACAACCGAGAATCTCGTGAATGGAGACCCTTTAGCAACGTTGAAAACTCCGAACCCGGAGGTTATGCTTTCCCCTAAATTGATTTTGTCTATTGGAACCTTGAACGTTAGGACGCTTGCTAAACAAGGCAAAATAGATCTTGTTCTAAATGAACTAAATCGAGATAAATGGGATATCGTGGGACTTTCAGAAACACACCTCTCTACCACTTGCCAAGAAATGATAGGCAACACTAGTCTGATAGTGTCTGGGAGAAGCGATGGCGTCCATCATCAAGGTGTTGACTTTTTAATGTCGAGTAAGGCATGAAGATCCGTGATTTCCGTAACGCCTGTGTCAGAACGGTTAATTATGATACGAATGAAAGGATCACCGATCAACATCAAGATCATACAAGTCTACGCTTCTGACTGCAGCAAAGCAGAAGAAGAATCTGATAGTTTCTACCTTCAACTACAAAGCCTAATTGACGCAGTTCCCAAAAAAGACCTTGTTGTTGTCATTGGCGACTTCAATGCTATTGTTGGTAACGCTTCTACTGGAAATGAAGTTGTTATGGGCAAATTTTGCCTTGGATGCCTTAACAAGAGGGGAGAACGCCTCATTGAATTTTGCAGAGACAGTACCAATGCTCTCTTCAAACACAGAGAACGCCGTAAGGCGACATGTACCTTGCCTGATGGAAAAACCCGTAATCTTATTGATTATTTGCTCATCTCTAGATGGTGGAAATCGTCTGTGCTAGATACTGTCACCCTTGCAGGTGGCGATTTCGACAGCGACCATTCCCTGGTCATGTCTGCACTACAGATACGCCTAAAATCTTCCATAAAGCTGAATAAGAAACCCGCTCGTTTCAAAACACATCTTCTCAAAGATCCTAAAATCGATAAACTGTCTACTCAAATATCGGACCTTCTTTCTAATATTCCCTATAACTCTATCTAAAGAGGATATCGATAAGCTGGTCACAGATTCCTCTAAGATAATCAACGAAGTAGCGATATCCGGCCTAGAAACCGAAAAGGGTGATAAAAAGCCTTGAATAACCAACAAAATTACATTATTATGTGCTGAGAAACAAAAACACAAAAACAGGTCAGACACAGAAAGCAGGGACAGATATGAAGCGTGCTGCAAAAAAAGCCACCCATAGAGCCCATCGCACCTACATTAAAGAGAAATGTGAACAGTGTGAGTCTGACTTTAAGAAAGAAGACTCACACTTCATGAATATGAGAGTTCGTGAGCTAACAAGCAAGAAAAGTCTCAGTTCTTGTGCACTGCTAGATAAAAACGGCTCCCAGATACAAAGCACAGAAGGTATCCGATCGAGATGGATGGAACATTTCAAAGAAAAGCTTAATCCTGCTATCCTTCCAAACCCTGCTCTTCTGGACAGTTTATTACCAGGAACTGTTTGAAACTGCATTTTCATGTACAAGATTGATCAATGACGACATAATAGTAGGTTGTAGCCAGGTCGTCTCTTACTATTACAATTAAGAAAAAGCCATAGGCTTTTTCCTGTTTGTAATTTCACAGTATCCGGGTTGTAGTGGGAGCTAGCAACCTAGTAAGAGATGATCACGTCCAACGCTATAAACAAAAAGTACACCATTAGAACCGCCTTGTCCAAAAATTTTATATAGGAAACTTACCATCCCTTGGCTTGAGCAACAACGGAAATATATTGGATTGAAAATCAAGAAAAGTGTCAGCTACTACAATATTTTCATAAACGGCATCTTTTTTGTTTTTTTTTTTCGCTTTTTTTCCTCACCAGCTAGCTGGGCACTGGAAATACATAAAAACCTGTATAATGGTTTATTATAAAGGAAATTGCTACATCTAATGCCTTTTGTAATTAAAAATAAAACAGTTTTTAAAATAGAATCAATTTTGATAAAAAAAAAATGCATTTTCGTGTAGAAACTTGATGATGACAATATAATCGTATAGGTTATCAAACAGTTCGTGGTAATGAACTGTATAGTAAGAGTGACTCGTCTCAATAGTAGCCGAAATACATTAAAAGACGATCATTCGAAGAACATACCACTGCATATATTGGACATAGTTAGCTGCTCGATTCCTTGAAAAAGATCTTGTTTGTCAACTGAAACTAGAATAATTCCTGACAATTTTGAATAAAATAATTTTGTTTAACTGCAAAGTTCAAAAACATTTATGGTGTCTAATCAATTGTTTCTATTTTTTAATTCAAACCAGAAAAACCTGAAAAATTTTAAAATCAGTTTGTTCTTCCATTTGCTTCAATTGACTCACTATGCCATTTTTTTACACCATTAATTTTATTTCATATCAGCTCAAAGTCATTATTGTATCCTGGAATCAAGATGTTTTGGCTTTACCCGTAATGTACGTATCTCTATATTGACTGACTTACTTGACTTACGTCCCATCCATACTTGAAGCTCGTCTTGGGGCCTCTTTCTTCATAATGGCGTGGATGTGCCTTTTGTATGCTTCACGGTCTTCTGCTAGGCGAAGAAGGTCCGAGAGGCGGTGAGGTGCAAAGTTTTCCTTCCACATTTTTGGGGGGACGACCACGAGGACGAGAACCGTGAATTTGGCCTTCGAAGGTGATTTTCTAGAGACGGGACTGACTCATTCGATGTAGGTGACCGAGCCATCGAAGTTGCAGGAGCTGGATCTTCATGAGAATTGTTTGTTGTATTTTAAGGACTCGAGAAGTTCGACATTTGAGATTCTATCAAGGTAAATTCTGCGAGTCGACGATTGTCATCCACCTTCAGCGTCCATGCTTCACATAAGTAGATTGTGATGGGGGAGATCAGGGTATTGAAAAGTTGTGTCTTAAGCCGCAGAGACAAATTCTTGATTCGCCATATGGCCATAAAGGCTTTGAAACTGGAACTTGCGAGGGAGAGACGTCTTTTAATGTCTTTTGATGGACTGTTGTCGCTGGTGATCAAAATACCAAGGTAAGGAAACTTGTCGATCCACTGGATACTATCTCCATTAAGTTTCAGGTCTGGCTTAACTGCATCCTGCGGATTTTGTGAGGAGCACATAGCCTTTGTTTTTGATACATTTATGATCATTCCAAAAGAACTAATGGCTTTGAGGACGCCGTTAGCAACGGCTTGTAGATCCTCGGGTGTTTCAGCCATTTCGTCGATATCGTCGGCGTAGATTAGCTTATCTTTCTGAACACCCCCTATATGTGCGCCGCAAATTGTTTCCACCAGTGTTAAGACTGATTTGAGGAAAAGGTTGAACAGCTCTGGAGACAAGAGGCATCCCTGAAGGACACCTGCAGACGTCTGGAAACTTCAGTGAGATTTTCACTATTCGTGATGCGACTCCCAAACTTTGAGTTTATATGTTTGATAAGATCTACTAGGTTTCGTGGGATTCCATAATGGAGGAGGATATCCCATAGGCTATTTCTCCAAATAAGGTCAAATGCTTGCCTAAAGTCGATGAAGAGCTGATACAGGTCGCGACCGTATTCCAGGTATTTCTATAAAATTTGGCGAAAAGTGAAAATTTGGTCAACGGTAGATCTCCCAGAGCGAACATCAGCTTGGTTGGATGACTAAGGACGACACGGCTCTGATCCGTTGGAGTATAATTCGGGTGAAGATCTTTGCAGTTTGACTTGTTAGGCTAATAGGACGGTAATTATCACATATTACCTTTGACTCCTTCTTGTGTAGCGGAACAATTGTGGTTTCGCATCAAGAAGTTGGGAAATGAACCTCTTGCCAGGCAGCGGATACAATCTTGTGGAATAGATCTATAAGTGGTTCACACTGGACTTTCGGCAGTTCTGTCTCTATTTACGTCTGGGCCAGGGGCCTTGTTCGTCTTCAGTGCTTGGATGGCGTCTTCGACCTCAGAACGGAGAGGAGTTGGGCTGAGGTCTGAGACAGTAACCGGCAACGGTTCCAGAACAGCAGGATTTGGAAGAATATCAGGATTAAGCTTTTCTTTGAAATGTTCCATCCATCTCGATCGAATACCTTCTGTGCTTTGTACATGGAAGCCGTTTATCTAGCAGTGCACAAGAACTGAGACTGTTCTTGCTTGTTAGCTCACGAACTCTCTTATACATGAATTATGAGTGTTCTTTCTTAAAGTCAGACTCACACTGTTCACATTTGTCTTTAATGTAGGTGCGATGGGCTGTACGGGTGGCTTTTTATACAGCACGCTTCAACTGCTTATATCTGTCCCTGCTTTCTCTGTCTGACCTGTTATTGTGTTTTCGTTTCTCAGCACCTAATAAAGTAATTTTGTTGGTTATCCAAGGCTTTTTATCACACTTTTCGGTTCCTAGGTCGGACATCGCTACTTTGCTGATTATCTTAGAGGAGTCTGTGACCAGCTTATCGATATCCTCTTTAGATAGAGTTATAGGGAATATTAGAGAGAAGGTCCGATATTTGAGTAGACACTTCATCGATGTAGGTCTGGTGGGGTTTGAGAGTCTTTGAGAAGATGTGTGTTGAAACGTGCGGGTCTCTTATTCAGCCTTATGGAAGATCTCAGGCGTATCTGTAGTGCAGACATGACCAGGGAATGGTCGCTGGTGAAATCGCCACTTGCAAGGGTGACAGTATCTAGCACACACGATTTCGAGTATAGACGATAAATAGATTACGAGTTTTTCCATCAGGCGAGGTACATGTCGCCTTACGACATTCTCTGTGTTTGAAGAGAGTATTGGTAATGGCTAGATCACTGTCTGTGCAAACTTTAATGAAGCGTTTTCCCTTCTTGCTAAGTCATCCAAGGCAAAATTTACCAATAACATCTTCAGCAGAAGAGTTACCAACATTAGCATTGAAGTCGCCAATGACACCAACAAGGTCTATTTTGGGAACTGCGTCAATTAGGCTTTGTAGTTGAAGGTAGAAACTATCAGATTCTTCATCTGGTTTGCTGCAGTCAGAAGCGTAGACCTGTATGATCTTGATGTTGATTGGTGATCCTTTCATTCGTATCATAATCAACCGTTCTGACACAGGCGTTACGGAAATCAGGAATCTCCATGCCTTACTCGACATCAAAAAGCCAACACCTTGATGATGGACGCCATCGCTTCTCCCAGACACTATCAGACTAGTGTTGCCTACCCTTTCTTCGCAGGTGGTAGAGAGGTGTGTTTATGAAAGTCTCACAATATCCCATTTATAACGGTTTAGTTCATTCAGGACAAGATCTATTTTGCCTTGTTTAGCAAGCGTCCTAACGTTCAGGGTTGCAATAAACAAAATCAATTTAGGTGAAAGCATAACTTCCGGGGTCAGAGTTGTCAACGTTGTTAAAGCGTCTCCATTCGTGAGATTCTCGGTCATCAGATCGACGGTTGCCCCGAACGCGGTAACTTCGTCGGTTGCCCGGGATGCGATAACTTCGTCGGTTGCCCCGGATGCAATAGTGTTGGTTCTCGATTTTGACTGTTTGTAATTCATAATTTGTAATAAGAAAGAAGGTTTCTTGGCTAAATTCAGGACGGCGGTAATCCACTCCTCTCCATCCCTAGCAGGGGTATCTACTACCAGTAATGCGCCTTTCTGGCGTCCTGCATCACCTGAAATTTTCCCATTTCTGGGAGAAGGTTTGTGACTGGTGGGACGTATAAATACGCCGATGGGCCCTGCCCAGTACACATCAAAGGGTTCTTCCATCTCCTCCACCTGAATTTATGGCCCCCAGATGTGGGTGCTCCAGCTATATTTCAAGACCCCCAGAGACCGGGTCCCCCTTGGTCCGCGCCTCCCTACTGGGAGGTGCCCTGCATATCTACAGGACGTTCACCTATCCGCCACCTGGGGACGCGCTGAGTGGCCTGGGGGAGGCCTCTACTGAAAAGGTGACTCAGTACTGAGAAGATAGCTCAGGTATCTCTGAGTCAATATAGAGATACCTGAGAAGGTATCTCTATATTGTTGTCCTATGTTTCCAATGAAAAAATTCAGATGTTTTTTTATTTTAGTTTTTAGTTCAGAATTGCTAAGTTTATTATTTAAACTGCAAAAATATTTATGATGTCTAATCAATAATAATAATTTTTTAATTCAAATTAGAAAAATGCGTGAAAATTTTAGAATTAGTCTTGTTTTTTGTCTCCTGGAACCAAACTTTTTTTTTTGGCTTAACCCGTAAAGTACATATCTCTATGTTGTCGTCCTATCAATGGCTCTGCCTTTTTCTTTGTAAAAAGAACCTTTATTTTGTAAAAAGAAAATGGATCTGCCTTTTTTAATATTGTAAAAAGCATTTAGATATAAGTATGTAAATTGCAGTAATTCTTTTAGGGGTTTTAACAAAAAATTTGTTTCATAAAGGACCAATATAGTTCATCATAAATGGTGTTTGTCAATTTGGTTTTCTTATATAATTAATTAATAATTTTGTGGAAAATAAATATTTGTGGACATTAATAATTTTGTGGAAAATAAATATTTTGTGGAAATAAATTTCCACAAAATAATTTTTTCAAAGAAAAGAAAAGAACTCCATTAAACAGAAAAATAGCAAAAATAAAATCAAATAATCTACCAAGCGTGAAACTACCAACAATCAGCATCGATAAATAAATGAAACCCAAAACGAACAGAAATTACAAT
This sequence comes from Artemia sp. Kazakhstan ARC1039, assembly GCA_029168905.1. Lineage (NCBI taxonomy): Eukaryota > Metazoa > Arthropoda > Branchiopoda > Anostraca > Artemiidae > Artemia > Artemia sp. Kazakhstan ARC1039. Next base: position 18,865 of record JAQQPU010010997.1, on the reverse strand, counting down.
AAATAACCGAGTCAAACTCAAAACACTACTACTACTACTACTAACAACTCATCGCAGCACCAAGCCGCCTGAGGCCAACACAGCTACGCACGCTCCTCCTCCACCCCAATCTATTCAAAGCCTCCCTTTTTACACCCGCCCACGAAGTTCCCATTTCCTTTAAATCTTTCTTTATGACGTCCTCCCAACCCAGACGGGGACGACCTGCTTTCCGTTTAGCCCTAGATGGTTGGCCGAAAAGAACAATCTTCGGCAATCTGTCATCCTTCATCCGAACAACATGCCCTAACCACCTCAACCTTTCTTTCATTATAGACCTAGAAAGCGGTATTGAACCACATTTTTCGTATAGCCTATTGTTTGAAATACGGTCAGTCAGCCGGGTACCCAGAACAATCCTTAAGCAATTTCTCTGGAAAACATCTAGCAAATCTTCATCCGCTTTTCGGAGCGTCCATGCTTCAGAGCCATATTTGACCACTGTCATCACTGTAGCTTCTAAGATTCTAATCTTGGTTTGCAGACTTATCTTCCTATTCTTCCAGACTTTTTTTAACTGCGAAAAAACACCCTGAGCCTTGGCTATTCTATTTTTAACATCTTCACTGCTCCCACCATCTTTACTAATAATACTACCAAGGTAAGTGAAACTGCCCACCTGATCAATCTTTTCATTACCCAACGTCACCTTTTCATCTTCACTTATTCCTAGCCTTAGTGACTTGGTCTTCCTAACATTAATTTTCAAACCAATACTAGCACCCTGAACTCGCAAAACCTCTAAAACTTCATTCATTTTGCTCACACTTTCATCTAGGATGCTTAAATCATCAGCATAATCCAAGTCCAGGAGACTTTTTCCTCCCCATTTGATTCCGTGGTCTCCCATTGCCTTTCCTGTGCTCCTTAAAACAAAGTCCATCAAAATAATCCATATAAAGGGGGATAGAACACAACCCTGCTTAACTCCTGATTTAATACAAAACCAGCTGCTAACCTCATTTCCTACCTTAACCGCAGCAGTGTTATTCTCGTACATAGCACTAATCACTTTAATGTATTTGTCTGGTATACCATACAAGGATAAAACCTTTACTAAAGCTCCTCTATCAACAGAATCGAACGCTTGCTCATAATCTATAAAACTGAGGACCAAAGGTGTTTGAAAACTTAGGCACTTCTCAATTATTAACCTAAGAGTGAAAATTTGGTCAACACATCCTCTACCTTTTCTAAAACCGCACTGCTCTTCTCTTAAAACTTTGTCTATGGCATCTCTCAGTCTAAAAAGTATCATATTACTAAGCAATTTGCTACCTACAGAGACCAGACTAATGCCTCGATAATTACCACACTCACTTTTATCACCTTTCTTATAAAGTGGCTTAATTAAGGTTTTCCTAAAATCATTAGGTACTTCCCCTTTTTCAAAAATCATATTCATAATCTCCAATAACTTATTTCTAACCTCAGAGCCACCATATTTAAGAAACTCATTTACTACCCTATCAGCACCTGGAGCCTTATTATTCTTTAATCCTTTTAGTACTGTTTCTAATTCCTCCTCACAAAACAAATCTTCCTTCACATCCAAGGTATCACAAACTTTTTCATTTTCCTCTATATTTTTGCCTGCAACTCTATCTCGATTAAGCAAATTCTCAAAATGTTCGGCCCATCTCGCTTTAGCTTTTGTCTTATCGCTAATTGCCACCCCATTCCTATCTTTAACTGGGACAAGTCCGGATTGACTACTACCTCTCAATTTGTTAACGTGCCAGTACAATATTTTACTATTATGCCGTCTAGCTGCATCTTCTAAATCCTCGGCAATTTTATCCATGGCCTCCACTTCACACCTCCTTAGTTCATATTTCAATGCTTTCTCCACTTTCTTTACATTTCTTTTGTTTTCATGTGATCTATCACTCAGATAATTCTTGTACAAGTCCTTTCTCCTTTCTATTAAACTTAAAGCTTTTTCACTAATATTCTTAGCTGCAGTTCTAGCTTTCTTCCCTAATACACCTTCAGCAACTTCACAAATTATTTTTCTAAAATTATTCCAACCATCTTCCACATTATCAAATTTTAAACTCTCAAGTTTAGTATTCAACTGTTCCTGGAAAGTTTCTCTCAAATTCTCATCCTGGAGTCTACTAACATCATAACTTCCCGGGAGGTAATTACCCTTCCGATATTTCAGCTTTAAATTAACCCTTGACACTACTAGATGGTGATCTTTACTTTTAACATCAATAACAGCACTCCTATATACCCTAGTATCTTGTATTGATCCTGCCAGTCTTCGATTTACTATAACATAATCAATAAGGTTTGCTGTCTTACCATCACTTGAATACCATGTTAGCTTATGAGCCATTTTATGACCAAACACTGTATTGGTTATAACTAGATTGTTATACCTACAAAATTGCAAAAGTCTGTATCCATTACTGTTTTCTTTTCCTACACCAAATTTACCTAAGCTGGGATACCATCTATCCTTTTTTCTACCAACCTGGGCGTTAAAATCTCCCAGCAATAACATCATATTTCTACCTGGGACCTTGTCTATTTGCTCCTGTAACTGTAAGTAGAATTCATCTGAGTCACTAGTATCTCCATCAGTCGGTTCTACAGGGGCGTATACTACTATAACTGATACCTTGAACTTTCTAGTCATAAAATGAGCAATTAGTATTCTATTATTAATACCTTCCCAGCCTAAACAAGACTTAGCAGCTTCCTTATTCATCATGAGCCCTACTCCCTGTCTATGTAACCCATCCTTCCTGCCTGAGTAAACAAATTCTATATCACCTAATTTCATGCTTCCTACCCCTGGGATATGAGTTTCTGAAACTCCTAATAGATCCAGTTCGAATCGTCTGAATTCGTCAGTCAAAATGTCGATACGATAGTCATTTTTTAATGTCGTAACATTCCAAGTTCCAATTTTCATGTTCTTTAAATCATTGAAATTTTTTTCGCCTCAGGAAAAGCAATGATCCCGGATACCAGTGCAGGACGGGGATCACATATCTTCTCAAGTCTACACCGAAGTGCTTAAGCCGGCTTAGAACCGGACAGCAAGAAGTCCCTGGGACCTCCATGAATGGAGGCTTTGTGCAATCCTGGGCCCATCTTGGTCACAACATGGTTTTCAGCGCTTGGCGATGCTCTTCTATCAATAAGAGTCGAAATCCTGCACAGACAATCTCAAGCCTATTACCTCCGACTCATTATATATTCATGCCTACAAATATTATGCTACTACGGGGAGGCAACCCGTAATAGATAAATTAGCTAGGAAGAGGTTTTTCAGCCCAAAGACGCCCATCAAAACATACCAATCCCAGAAGAATTGTCCATTAGTCAGAATCCCGTGCGAATGCTGTGTCGTTTACTAGGCTATAATTTCCTCGAGGGGCGCCACTCCTCAAGTGGGAATAGAGTTGACCGCAAGGTCCCCAGTCTTGCAGGTACCCCGAAAAGGTCGAGGCAGCCCTTTGCAGAGGCCGTTGTCCATAGATCTGGATCTTACGCCCTGCCACAGTTGTCCTCCTATAGAGGATCCTCCCGCGATGGTGTTCTGCATCACCATGCAATTTAACCCATTGCTGGGAGAAGGTTTGCAACTCATGGAACTTGTGGATAAACAAGTGGGCCCTTTTGAGTGTACATTTGAGGGGCCTTCTTCCTCCTCCGCCTGTATTTATGACCCCGGGCAAGGGTGCCCCAGATTCTATTATGGACCCCCAGGGACAAGGTCCCCCCTTGGTCCATGCCTCCTATGGAGGTACCCTACATATCTGTAGAGCGTTCCCCTATCGCCACCTGGGGACATGGTGAATGGCCTGGGGGAGGCCAGATAAACGGATCACTTTTGTTTTGCAAAGGCAATAACTCAGTGACATATTTAACCTACTACTTATAAATATACATAACTCACTGACTAGGCCTATATAAGTTATATACAGAAATATATAACTCAGTGACACATTAAACCTACTACTTATAAATATGTGTAACTCACAGACTAGGCCTATATATGTTATATACAGAATCCCTCTTTCAATAAACAAATTCTATATGATCCCATGTCCATATGCATATTTTTTCAAACGAACTCATATAAAAAACAAGTAGAGATTCAAAACAAGTAGAGATTAACATCAGTTGGGCGTAAAACCCCTATGCCTTCCCAAGGCCAGAACAAAATTTGCATTTTACTGAAAAAAAATATAAATATTTTTACTTTTATAACTTTAATAAATCACATAATATTAACATTTTGATTACCAAATGTCAGTATATGTATATTAAACTGACAATGCACATTCATTTGTATTTTTCAGTAAAGTGCAAATTTTGTTCTGGCCTTGGGAAGGCATAGGGGTTTTGCGTCCAACTTATGTTAATTTCTGCTCGTTTTGAGTTTGACTCGGTTATGTATTGTAATTTCTGTTCGTTTTGGGTCTAATTTATTTATCGATGCTGATTTGTGGTAGTTTCACGCTTGGTAGGTTATTTGATTTTATTTTTTCTATTTTTTTATTTAAAAGAGTTCTTTACTTTTTTTTGAAAAACTTATTTGGTGGAAAAAGTTTTTTTTAATTAATTTCTGTCCGTTTTATATTGACATAGTCTTTTCAGTGAAAAAAGAAAATTATACTTTAAATCTTTTCGTTTTTTAAGACTTTATAGTTTGGCCTGCTATTTGTATACTGGAGAAAAATTTTCAGTACTTTTTAACAACGTACACCCTTTTATAAATCTGGAATTTTAAGAGCGGAAGTAGCCCCGAAAGTTTGAATATAATACCCTCAGTCGTTCTTGGGATACTGCTGAGATGTCTTATTGGGAATCAGCATTATCACAGTGCATTTTGATTTAATCTTAAGGCAAATTTAGTTTTTAAACATAATGGGCAAATGGGAGGGTGAGGGTGGGAGTAGAAGGGGGATTAGTTGCCCTCAAAACACTTTTGACTATTAAAAAGGGCATCAGCACTTTCTGTTGTCAATTGAATGAGCTCTTTTCGAAGTTCCCACGACAACTCCTTCAATACGAAGTGGACTGGTCTAAACCACAACAACAACAACAAATATCAATAATCACTTTCGACTATTAAAAAGGGTACTAGCCCTTTGAATGTCAAATCGAATGAGCCGTTTTTCAATTTTCTACGACAAAGATTTCAATATTAACCTTATATGCGCCCAGGGCATAACTTATAGCTCTTGCTCTGAGAGTTGTGTGGGAGTGTCCTCCTCAAAAATATATTTTCTATCTCGATATCAACTACGCTGAACAAAATAGCTATCTCAATATTTGTATTGGATGTGTTTGGGGAATATTGGGCATGGAAGGGGGGGCTATTGGCCCTTCAATCACTTTCGACTATTAAAAAGGACACTAGTCCTTTGAATTTCCAATTTAATGAGCTTTTGTTGAAGTTTCTACGACAACACCTTCTATAAAAACCTTATACCCCCAGGGCATAACTTAAAACCCTTGCCCTGAGGGCTGTGGGGGAGAATCCTCCTCAAAAACATAGTTTCTATCTGGAAATCAACTACGCTGAACAAAATGGCTATCTCCAAATTTTGATTGGATGTGTTTGGGTAATGATGGGCATGGGGGGGGGGCTAGTTGCCCTCCAATCACTTTCGACTATTAAAAAGGGCACTAGCCCTTTGAATTTCCAATCGAATGAGCCTTTTTTGAAGTTTCTACGAAAACGACTTCTTTAAAAACCTTATATGCCCCCAGGGCCTAACTTATAATCCTTGCCCTGAGGGTTGTGGGGGAGTGTCCTCCTCAAAAATATATTTCTATCTGGAAATCTATTACGCTAAACAAAATGGTTGTCTCAAAATTTTGATTGGAAGTCTTTGGGGAAATTATGGGCGTGGGGGGGGCTAGTTGCACTCCAATCACTTTTGACTATTAAAAAGGGCCCTAGCCCGTTGAATTTCCAATCTAATGAGCCTGTTTTGAAGTTTCTACGACAAGGCATTCAATAAAAACCTTATTTGCCCCCAGGCATAACTTCAAAACCTTGTCCTGAGGGTTGTGGGGGCGTGTCCTCCTCAAAAACATATTTTCCATCTGGAAATCAACTATGCTGCACAAAATTGCCATCTCACAATTTTGATTGGATGTGTTTTGGGGAATGATAAGCGTGAGGGGGGGGGGGGGGATGTCCCCCAATCACTTTTGACTATTAAAAAGGGCACTAGAACTCTCGATT
>JAQQPU010010996.1:746-27407 GCA_029168905.1 Artemia sp. Kazakhstan ARC1039 | reverse complement strand
AATAATGAGCGAGTGCATAATCTAGCATGATAGTAGCGAAGAATTATTGATCCAGGGGTAATGGGAGAGCATCATGTCAAATGGAAAGGTAAAAGCTTTTTAGGCTTAGATTATGCAGAAGAATCGAGTGTTCTAGATAAAAACTAAAATTTAAAAAACAAGTTTTTTCAACTGAAAGTAAAGAGCAACATTAAAATTCAAAAATAGGAAGGGGTTGCCCTATCCTCAATACATTACTCTTTACGCTTAAGTTTTTTTTAACACTTACAAAAAACAAATTCTTATTCTAATTAAATGGCCCTTGTGTTTCAGGAGTCGTTCAGCCACAATAAAATTTTTTATTGTTTTAAAAAAAGTTTTGAGAAAGAATCTAACTTTAGCGTGAAGAGTCAAACGTTGAGGAGGGGACAGCCCCTTTCATATACGCAATAATTTCTGTTCTTTTTAAGTTTTGATGTCACTCCTTACTTTCAGTTAAAAAAAACTGTTTTTTTTTTATTTTAATAATAATGAGCGAGTGCATAATCTAGCATGATAGTAGCGAAGAATTATGGAACCAGGGGTAATGGGAGAGCATCATGTCAAATGGAAAGGTAAAAGCTTTTTAGGCTTAGATTATGCAGAAGAATCGAGTGTTCTAGATAAAAACTAAATTTAAAAAAAAAAGTTTTTTCAACTGAAAGTAAAGAACAACACTAAAATTCAAAAATAGGAAGGGGTAGCCCTCTCCTCAATACATGTCTCTTTACGCTTAAGTTTTTTTTAACACTTAAAAAGAAAACTTTTTATTCAAATTAAATGGCCCTTGTGTTTCAGGAGGCGTTCTTAAGAAGTTGGGACAAACAGTCAAACTTTAGCATAATGAGCAAGGTATTGAGGAAGGGGGCTAAAACAAACTTATTGCTAATAAATTCCTGTCAGAAGAGGTTAAAACAAGAAATAATACCAAGGTTTCGTCACCCCTTCCGTCATTGCAGCTCTACCAAAATTTCTCTTTTATAGTAATTGTGTCTCATTCAAATATGTTAACTGCCTATTTTAATATTTTCCTTGTAAAATTCATATTTATTTTAAATATTATGTTGATTAGGAATACTCCTGTATTATTCAGAACCCACTCGAGAAGTGAAGCTAGGTTAATCCTAATGAAATATATCAAATATGATGAAAATATAATGCTTTAGTTTGTGCAATAACATAATTAGGACTATATATTTGCACATTAGAGGGTGTAGGGATAAAGTAACATTAACCCCCCCACCCTAATATGTAAATATATAGCCCGAATTATACAAGTCCCATCCATTTTGCCACCCGTTATTTGTCTTTGGGGCTATGAAACCGGTTTTCATAGATCGTATATCCAGCATGCTTCTCGAGCGTGTTCTGAATAATAGAAGAGTACCGATTTATGGATTATATTATTTGTATTTATAATAGCAGATTGAAAAAGAATCAGAACCCATATCGATAAGACTCATTAACTATGGCTCTGAAGCTTAAAACTTATTAAGCATCCTCTTAGCACTTAATTTAGCATTTTTTTAAATGATGTCTCATTTAGATACGGCAGTATATTAATATTAAATTTAATCTGCTAATGGCCATCAATGGTGTATGTGATCAATATATTGAGATTTTCTTGTATCTCTTTTCACCGTCTAATAGAAGGGACATCTCTTCATTTAAACTTTTATTTGTTCCTATAGAAGCCCAAAGATTTTGCAAATTTTCAATACATTTAATAGAATGGTATTCCATGTACCCATTCATTCAAAATGTGAGGTGCAACTACGAGCTATTATTAAAATTTGCTGCAATTTTTTCCAAAATATAACTAGCAAGCCAAAATATTGATTGTTAAGGAGAAAACCGAAAAAATATATACAAATAATCTGTTTGTTAACAGATAAGAAAACTATGTCAATTAAAAATGAACAGAAATTAATTAAAAAAGCTTTTTTCCACAAAAGAAATTTTCAGACAAAAAAGAGCTGTAACATTAATGGATCTTTAATTACTGACTCTCTCAGGAATGAATATTATTATATATTAAACTTACAATATGCATTAGTTCTTTTCAGTAATCTTGGGTATTATACATTTATTATTTTTTGTTTTAACAAGAACACAGAGCTCGAAATATTTTTTTTGTCTTTTGAAGAAAACTTTACTTTAAAAAACTTCTTTTGTGAAAGAAGTGTATTTTAAATTAATAGTGTCAATCTTCAATCTTCTGTCAGGAACAAATTTTTACTGTTTATAATTGTTGACTGTGTAGAGACAGAGAATGCCTTCAATGCGTCTTTAACTTCTTTTCCAAGCTGGCTGTCGAAACGCTAAGAGAACAGGATAGTAAAAACATAAGTTTAAAATCTACTGTTCGAAAAATAAGGGAGGGTCAGATGGCACATGGTAAAAATTTAGAGTTTTAGTTTTTAATATCATTTTATTCTACTGTTTGTCCAGTTTTATTTGGCACCTCATTTATAAATTTCTTGCAATTATTTATTTTTACAAAAGCTCAACTTTTTGTTTTTTTTTAATAATAAACTCTAGTTTTGACTTAAATAAATAATGGTCAGAAATTCAGTCAAACGAAACGGACAAAGAGTAGAATAAAATAACATTGAAAACTAAAAATACAAAATACTTAACATTTATGTCATCCAACCCCCCTTAAACAAATTCCTGTAGATGAAGGAAAGACAACAAAGGAAATGCCACCAAGATCTTTCGCACTTTTAGTGTGTAAAGACATTTGTCTGTCTGAATACGGAGAGCGAAGAAATCCGGCGAGAGAGAATTTTCTGCCCAAACTCCCTTCATTCTGAGAGAAGTTTCAAGACTAAACTTGCATCATCAATGCAAGTCAGAAAAGTTGCGTTTTGGGGTGGAAAAGAGTGGAAAATGTATGAGCTGAAGCAACATTTTGTAGCCTTATGTCAAAGACGAATATCCTAGTTTTTCCGGTCTAACTTTCTTTTCGAGCCATGTTTGTGCTTTTCAGACAATGTTCCGTCCAAGCAAGCAATGGGCAATTTCAAACTCAAGTTAAAGTAAAATCTAAAAACGCTTAAAATGGTTGATAAATTGCTTCATTGGACAGCTTCACTTACCTTGGTAGTATTATTAATAAAGACGGTGGGAGCAGTGAAAATGTTAAAAGTAGAATAACCAAGGATCAGGGTGTTTTTCCACAGTTGAAAAAAGTTTGGAAGAATAGGAAGAAGAGTTTGCCAATCAAGATTAGAATATTGGAAGCTACAGTGGTGACGGTGGTCATATATGTTTCTTAAGCATGGGCACTCCGAAAAACAGATGAAAATTTGCTAGATGTTTTCCTGAGAAATTCCCTACGGATTGTTCTGGGTAGGCCTACCCGGCTGACTGACTGCAGTTCAAACAGTAGGCTTTACGAAAAATCTGGTTCTATCCTATTATCTGGGGCAATAATAAGAGAAAGGTTGAGATGGCTTGGATACGTTCTATAGACGAAGGATGACAGATTGTTGAAGATTGTCCTTTTTGGCCAATCGTCAAGGGCTAAAAGGAAAGCAGGTCATCCTTGTTTGGGGCGAGAGCATGCCATAAAGAAAGATATAAGGGAAATGGGAACTTCCTGGCAGGGTGGGAAAAGGAAGGCTTTGAATAGATTCGGATGGAGGAGGAGCGTGCGTAGCTGTGTTGGCCTCAGGCGGCTTAGTGTTGCGGTGAGTTGTTAGTAGTAACAGTAGTATTTAAATTCATACTAATATATAATTATGAAATAGTATGCATGGGAAAATATAATAGTATATATTATATAGAAATATATAATATTACATAGAAATACATCAATGTTATATAGAAAAATTTAAAATCAAAGAAAGGAGCATTCGTTTGGAACTTAAGTGCAAGATCAATACTACAAGCGCCGCCTAAACTTTAATAGTTCTCTCATAGCTTAAAATTTTCGGATTTCCCCTTTCCTCCTTTCTTTGTAGTGACAGTAGAAAGTTGCCTCGATGTCATTCAGAAAGTTGGTTAAGGATAGTTTTAGCTTCTCGTTTGACCTAAAAGCAGGAAGTATCACAGGTAATCAAGCAGAGTGAAACAGTTAGCTGCAAGAAAAGTAAAATTCGATCCCACTTTCTGGGGCTTTGATGAAAAAAAACTAAGATGTTAAATTCACGTTTTACAGATGATGGATTGCCAAAGATTGTGCTTTCTGGCCTTCCATATGTTGCCAAACGGAAAGTTGGTCGTCTCCAAATGGTGTAGGAAGTGGTTCTTACAAAGTATTCAAAGGAAACTGGAGCTCCATTGGGGGTTGGGGGGGGGGGGCCCCTAAAAATTACTGCTTTGAATAAATCGGGATGGAAGAGCATGTGTTGGTCTCTTGCGGCCGAATGATGCAATGAGTTGTAAGTAATTATAGTACTAGTAATATAAAGCGAAAATGGAAAAATACTATATTCGGCGACTATGCTTGAATTTGACTGGAGGAAAATATTGCCATTGACTTAGAGAATCTCAAAGATATTGATTTTCTTAGCACGGGGGGAGGAGGGGTTAGGCACGGGTATGAGTTCCCATTTCTCGTGTGGATGTAACTGTATTAAACAATACGTTTTTAGATGTTACAGTATATTTTACTGGTAGCATTGGTTTGTTTATAAGCTAAAAACATGGTATAAGATTAGTAATTGCCTAAAGAATAAAATAAAAGGCAGAAAATCTTTCAACGCATAAAGAAAATATATTGAAAATCAGAGTCCGTGGGCAATCCCTCAAAGGTGATTTTAAACTAGCAAATATAATAGTCTTCTAGGCACTGACAGAATTCTCAGTTTTTGATGTCTTGGTGGACATGTTGTCATCCTCGAGCGTTGTTTTCGTTTCAGAAATGCACATCCATGGAAGACTTTCCTTAAGACACTGCAAAAAATAGGCTGTGATATGGTAGTCTATATTAATTCAAAAATTGAGTATATAATTAAATTTGGAAACTATATTTATAACCTATCTATATTATGAATGCTATAAAACGGTCTCTGAAATTAAGATTCATGATCTCCTTTCAACTGGCATGAACATACAACAATTTAACACATTTATTATCTTATTCATTGGAATTGTTTTGATGAAATAGATGTATTTAGTACAGAATGATTTAAATTAATTATTTTAGCCTGCAAGCCAGTGCCAAATCACTTTACTTTCAAATTAATTAAGTTCAAGCTTGTGCAATTTAAATCAAATTTAAAACTAATTGAATTTTAAAGATATTTCATTAAATAGTATAAGTATGTTTGGTCTTTTGCCTAACTGGATTGCAACTAAAAAGAGGTAATGACATCGAGTAGCAGGACATGATAATTTTATAATTGATTTTGCAAAAACTGAATTTCAAAAAAGACTAAAATTAAGATATGTACGTTCAAGAAAACATATAAAGCAGGATTGCCAATTCACAAAATTTTGGGGGGGGGGGCGATAATTTTTCCCTTTTCTTATTATGATACGAAAGAAAGTGTTTTACTTCCGTATTAGCAAGTATACACACGAGAAGTGATGTTAGATTAATTCTAATGAAATATACCAAAATATGATGAAAATATAATACTTTAGTTTATATAATAATATAATGTGGGTTGTGAATTTGCAACAATAGGTTAACTTAACCTAACGTTACCCTCCCCCTAATTTGAAAATATATAGCCCAGATTATACAGGTTCAATGCATTCTGTCATCCGTCACTTGTCTTTGCGGCTATGAAACTGGTTTTCTTAGATCTTACATTCACCAAACTTCTCGAGCGTGTACTGGGTAATACGGAATCACCGAAAGTGTTTTAAGAGTCTAGGGAGAGACATTTTTAAAGTGAGAATACCAAGAAAGGTATTTTTTTAAAACCTCGGGGTCGGACATTTGCCCTCCACCCAACCCGAATTGACAACCGTCGGTTAAAGTAGTTTTAGTGGCCTTAAAAGTAGCTACAACCTAATAAAGAGTAAGCCTCAGCCTCTAGTAACTGAAAAGTAAAAAACAAATGTTTTCAAAGAAACTGTTAAGTGTGAAACAAATATAAATGGCACCCACTCAAAAGTGCTAGCTACCATCCAGGCTCAATTTAATAGAATTTTTCAAATCGAGAAGCTAAAAACTCATATTTTGAAAAAGAGACTAAAACTTCCTTAAATGTTGGCAAATAGAAACAAAGAAATCATAATTTGAACCATCATTACTGTGTCTTAATGACGTCTTAATGACGTTAAAGTGTCTTAATGACGGGTGTACAATACTTCATGTTGAAAATCAAGGAAAATTCCATTTTGCCATTGGTATCAGTGATCTTTCTCTTTTCTGATTTTCCAAGGGGTTATCTTACAGAACGGCTGATTATAGAGAGTGAATAAGCGCTCATTTTTAGTAATATAATTTGTACACCCAGCGTCCTTTTTAAGCAGTAAAAAGGGTTGTGTTCAAAAAGTGACATTTCAGCCAGTTTTTGCCGCTTCGAAATAATTCTATTCCTATAAGGGCCAAAATGTTGTCGAGTGGAAATTCTGAGATTTTCAATTGGCTCAATTTTGAAAAGCTATGTATTTAACTATAAAGTTTATGAGACTCATTACAGTAATGCCAAAAAACATTACCTAACGTGCGTTCAATTTCGTGAGGAGACAACTTCAAACTTGGCAATGGACAATTACTTTCAGAACATTTTTTGGGGCAATTTTAAAGTTGCTCTTAAAATATCTAAGTGATTAAATTAACTAAAGACTGATTGTCAGTTTGCAGCCTATACCAAATAAAGGTTTTATTTCTTTTCATTGCATAATATTTATTATTTTATCTAGTAAAATTATAAAATACAGTAAGATAATCTTTGAGATTATTACCTGCTTGCAATATAGAAAAACATCAATTTACGTTTAAAAGTAAAGTACTTGGCCTTTTTACTGAGGTTTGTTTCAAATACACGCAAATAGCAAAGCTAAAACTTTAAATGAGCATAAGTTGCTAGAAACTTGATGAGGGGTTGCCTACCTCCACCCTCAAATCATATTGTTCAAGGTTAAGCTTCTGCTTTACCGTAAAAGTAACCACATTACAACGGATATCCAGGTAGTAACTGAAAATATTTATCGATGAAAATAAAAATAGAAAAACTCGTTTTTAGGAAATTTTCTTCTCTCAATAAAATAAAAGACCAAAATGTATTGCTTTAAATATGCACAAAAATTAACATAATTATTTCTTACCTCTCTATATTTGGGATGTGACAACATATAGATCAGTGGATTGTAAGCACAAGATGTCTTTGCAAGGAGAACTGGAAGACCAGATACGAGTGGTGTTAGCATGGCGGGATTTCCCCAGATTCCCATCATACTGATGGCAGCAAATGGTGTCCATGATACCAGCCAAAGAGAAACATTCATAATGGCAACTTTGGCAATGCGGATTTCAGCAGACTGGGCATTCTGGTCTTGGTTGGAACGAAGAGATTGAACGTTCATTTTCTTAGCCTGAGCTCTCAGTTCTTCTTCATGTTTGAAAACGGCCTGAACGATGAACCAATAGCAGAACATGATGGTAAGGAGAGGCATGACCCAGTTGAAAATGCATGCCGTGGTGATGTGAGAGCGATTCATGAAGTCACGGGTCACATAATCATAAGAACATCTGTTAAAAAAAAAAGTCATATTCTCGCAATCTTTGGACATACTCAGTAGATAGCGTTCTACTAGAGCCTTTAATTTAGATGCTGAAATCAAAATGCATTCCGACCAAGGATGTTTTTGGAGTTTTAAAACCTTGCTTACCCTGCTACCCAGATAAGGAAAGCTGTCTTTTTGATCTATCTTTTCGTTGCCCAACGCCACCTTTTCATCTTCACTGATTCCTAGCGCTAGCCACTTAGTCTTCTTATCATTGATTTCAAACCTATTCTAGTACCCTGAACTTGCAAGACCTCTAAAAGTTCGCACAGTTTGCTCACACTTTCATCTAGGAGGCTTAAATCATCAGCATAATCTAAGTCCAGGAAAATTTTACCTCCCCATTTGATTCCGTGTTCTCCAATTGCCTTTTCTGTGCTCCTTAAGGCAAAGCCCATCAAAATGGTCCATAGAAATAGGGATAGAAGAGAACCTTTCTTAAATCCTGATTTAATAGGATACCAGCTACTAACCACATTTCTTACTTTAACCGTAGCAGTGTTATTCTGGTACATAGCAAAAATCACTTTAATTTATTTGTCTTGTATACCATACAAGGATAAGCCTTAAAGCTCTAAAGCTCTTCTATAAGATGAATCAAGCGCTTGCTCACAATCTATATAACTGAGGACTAAAGATGTTTGATGACTAAGGCGCTTCTCAAATATTAACCTAAGAGTGAAAATTTTGTCGAAAGTTCCTCTACCCTTTCTGAGACCATACTGCTCTTCTCTTAAAACTTTGTCTACAGCATCCCTAAGTCTAAAAAGTGTCATCATACTAAGTAATTTCAACCCACTGAAAGGAGGCTAGTGTCTATATAATTACCACACTCACTCTTTTCACCTTTCTAGGTGTTTCCTCTTTTTCAAAAATCATATTAATAATCTTCAATAACTTATCTCTAACCTCATAATCACATATTTAAAATACTTATTTACCACACTATCAGCACCTGGGGTCTTATTATTTTTTAATCCTTGAAGTACTGTGCTAATTTTTCTTAACAAAATAAATCTTCCTTCACATCCAAGGTGCCACAAACTTTTTAGTCTCACTCTATATCTTTTTCTGTAATTTTATCCTGGTTTACCACATTTTCAAAATGTGCTCAATCTCAAGTCCATATTGACTACCCCCTCTCAATTTATTACTCTTCCTAAATTTCAGCTTTAAATTAACCCTAGACACTACTAGATAGTGAACATTGCTTTTAACTTCAATAAACAGCAATCCCATATACCCTAGTCAGAGGCAACGCTGTAGGGTTACCTATAATAAAGGCCATACGGCTCCAATGTTTTATTATTATTTTTTTTTTCCTAGAGGCACTTCATATGGAAGGGGTCGTCGTATAAATTTCAAAGGGGGCTCATTCAATTGGAAGTCGACAGTTCTAGGGCCCTTTTTAAGAGTCAAAAGTGATCGGAGGGCAATTAGCCCCCCCACGCCCTTTTTGCCAAATGTATCCGATAAAAATTTTGAGAAAGCCATTTTGCTAAAAATAGTTCAATGATAACATAACATAAACTCCGGTGTCAGCACAACCCCCAAGGGCTGGACAGGGATTGTAAGTTATTCCCTTGGGGCATATATGGTTTTTATGGAAGGAACGCTCGTATAAACTTCAGAGAGGGCTCATTTGATTGGAAATTGAAAGTTCTAGTTCAATTTTTAAGCATCAAAAGATATCAGAGGGTAACCAGCCCCCCATGCCCTTTTTTCCCGAAATGCATCCGATAAAAATTTAGAGATAGATATCTCTCTATCATTTGGTTGAAATTGATTTCAACCAAATAAGGGTTCATTTGGTTGAAATCAATTCAATCAAATGAACCCTCTTTGAAGTTTATGCGAGCATCCCTTCCATAGGAACCATATATGCCCCCTGGGCATTATTTACAATGCCTGTCCCTGGGCCCTGGGGGTTGTGTCGACACCGGAGTTTTTGTTGTGATCTTTGAACTATTTTTAACAAAATGGCTATCTCTAAATTTTTATGCGATGCATTTGGGGAAAAAAGGGCATGGGGGAGGCTGGTTACCCTCCGATATCTTCTGAAATCTTCATTTGGTTGAAAATTGAAAGCTCTAGTTATCTTTTTAAGAGTCAAAAGAGATTGGAGAGCACCTAGCCCCGTCCCCCCTCCACGCCCCTTTTTTCCTCAAACCCATCCGATAAGAGCTTTGAATAGCCATTTTCTTAAATATAGTTCAAAGACCATATAACAAAGATTCTGGGGTCGACACAGCACCCCAGGGCCCGAGAGAAGGTGTTGTAAGCTATGCCCCGGGGCATATTTTATATGGTTCTTATGGGACAGATACTCTTAAAAACTTCAGATAGGGCTCATTTTATTGGAAATTGAAAGTTGTAGTTCAGTTTTTAAGAGTCAAAAGATTTTGGAGTGAAATTCCCCCCCCCCCCCACGCCCCGTTTTCCCCAAATGCATCCGATAATAATTTTGAGATAGCCATTTTGTTAAAAAAATTTCAAAAGTCAGATAACAAAAACTCAGGTGTCAACACAACCCCCCAGGGCCTGGGGGCAGGCGTTGTAAGTTATGTCCTGGGGAAATATACGGTTGTTATGAAAGGTATGCAAGTATAAACTTCAGAGAGGGCTCATTTGATTGGAAATTAAAAGTTCGAGTTCACTTTTCAAGAGTCAAAAGAGATCAGAGGACAAACTCCCCCCCCCACGCCTTCTTTTTCCAAACCCATCTGATGAAAATTTTGAGATAGAAATTTTGTTAAAAATAGTTCAAAGGTCGAATAAGAAAATTCCGGTGTCAGTACAACCCTCCGAGGCCCGAGGAAGGAGTTCTAAGTTATGCCCTGAAGGCATGTATGGTTCTTATGAAAGGGATGCTCGTATAAACTTCATAGAAGGCTCATTTGATTCGAAATTGAAAGTTCTAGATCAGTTTTAAGATTCAAGAGATTGAAGGATAACTAGCCCCCCCCCCTAAACACCCTTTCCCCCCCAAACTCATCCGATAACAATTTTGAGATAGCCATCTCGTTAGAAATAGCTAAAAGGTAAGATAATAAAAAATCCTGTGTCGGCGCAACCCCCATGGCCCGGGGGCAGGCGTTATAAGTAATGCTCTGGGGGCATATAACTTTGGAGAGGGCTCATTTGATTGGAAATTGAAAGTTCTCGTTCACTTTTTAAGAGGCAAAAGAGATCGGAGGGCAACTAGCCCCACCCCCTCAACGCTCTATTGTCCTCAAATCCATCTGATAAGAACTTTGAGAGAGCCATTTTTTCAAAATGGTTCAAAGATCATATAAAAAAAACTGCGGAATCAACACAATCCATCAGGGCCCAAGGTAGGCGTTGTGAGTTATGCCCAGCGGGCATTTATAGCTGTTATGAAATGGATACTTGTATAAACTTCAGAGGGGGCTCATTTGATTAGAAATTGAAAGTTCTAGCTCAGGTTTCAAGAGCCAAAAGAGATAAGAGGGCAAGTATCCCCCCACGCCTCTTTCCCCCCAAATAAATCCGATAAAAATTTTGATATAGCCGTTTTGTTAAAAATAGTTCAATTTTCAGAGTCAAAAGAGATCGGAGGGCAACTACTCCCACCCCCTAAAAGTTTAAAACCTACTGCGTCATGGTGCTTTACTGAAAACTATATGTGTCTTGAAGAGTCTTGGAAAGTATAAACTAAATCAAATTGAACATTTGATATATAATGATATTAATTGTTTAAAGATCCATCAGTTCAATATTTTATTTCACTGTAATCTTATTTTCATTTTCAATGCTGTGAGAACTGAAAAAGAAAATATTTGTAATATAATTGGTTTTCAGTGAAGCGCCAATGACGCAGTAGACTTTAGGTTTTTCCAGTTAAGGAAGGGGACAATTTTAGGGGTCTTGAACAATTTTAGAAAGAACTAATAAATCAAACTGAATATTTGATGTATAACGATATTAATTGCAGAAAGCTCATCAGTTCAAAATTTTACTGTAATTTTAATGTTTATTTTCAATATTAAGTACAAAAGAAAATATTTGTAATACAATTCGTTTTCAGTAAAGCGCCAATGACGCAGTAGGTTTTAGACTTTTACAGTGAAAGAACGATACCCAAACTCTTGTTTGTAGTGATTTTGTTTGTTTCAAGCTTGATTTGCATATTCAATTTAAGTTTCACTCGTTTTAGGATTCATTTATTGATTTACATTACTATCTATTGTATGTTTATTTGCATTGATTCTTTATTTAATTTCTGTTCGTTTTGGGTTTCATTTATATTTCAATAGACAATTTTTTTTTCGTTTTATGCTTGATTTGCATATTCAATTTAAGCATTACTCGCTTTAAGATTTATTTATTCATATATATTATTACTTATTGTATGTTTTTTGCGATGATTGTTTATTTAATTTCTGTTCATTCTGGGTTTCATTTATTTTTTTTTAGTAATTTCTGATCGTTTTTAGTTTGAATCTTAACAAGTATTTGTATCTGCTGAACTTAAGTTTAAACTGACCTTTACTTTTCTTTGAAAACTTCTTTTTCTGAAAGTTTTTATTTTAAATTAATAACTTATAATGATCCTGCCAGTCTTCGGTTTACAATAACATATTCAATAAGGTTAGCTATCTTACCATCACGTGAATACCATGTTAACTTATGAGCCATTTTACGATCAAACATTTTATTGGTTATAACTAGATTGTCATACCTAAAAACTTGCAGCAATCTGTTAACTTTAAATTACCAAGGGCATTGAAATGAAAAATCCTTTACCCCTTGAACCCATGTTACATCTATCAACATCTTAAAACCGCGATTATAAGTTTTTTTTGCGTGTGTGTGTTTTTTTTCAGTTAGTAAGCCTTTAAGGGATTGCAGCACTTTCTTCAGTGCTGCAACTGCAAAAATAATTAAAATATTGAACTGAAAAAATAATTAAAAAAAACTAATTCATTAAATTTGACAATGGATTTCGTCCGTAAAGATTCAAATATCAGCATTAGGTTGATTCTCGTACACTACTAGGTATTTAAAGAAGCTTCACTCTTAAGCTGATAGTTTTTTTTGCTGGTTTTTGTCCTTAGTTTTTTGCTGGTTTTTCACCCATTTTCTTTTTTTTAATGTGGTATCCACAAGCAAAAACACTTAAATATATAACAGTCAGATTTTGATCTACTGTCCTTAATGTTCTATGTAGCTGTGAGATATTAGCAGTTGTTAAAGCATCCTATTAACCTAAGTACAAATTAGCCCATGCAGTACAAGTTTTCTCATATTTTATTGACAAACCAGTTCTCTCGTGCTTCCATTGCTTGATGTTTTTTCTTTTTGTCCATAAAAACCAATCAAAATAATCTGATGTTTTATTTGACAATGTAAGTGTTTTAGCCAACACATGTTTATAAGAGTGCTCAAGAAAACTACTTAAACCTAATGCTCATTCCCTTTATATCTAAGAAAAAGTATGATTATAAATAATTACGATGATACTTTTCACTTGTTATTTTCTTAACTTTTTCTCTCTTTGTTTTTCTGGTCTTTCATAACGCTTAACGGTATTTAAACTTAAAACCATTCCAACTCAAAAAATTCTGTTGACGAAAATCAACTTACGTTCCCAAAATGCCATCCATGGCATATGCACCCCAGCCAAAGAGAGGAGTAATAGACCATACCAATGCCCACATCCAGCTCAAAGCTACCATGCTGATAGCTTTGTTGAATGTCAGTGGAGCTGCGCTAAAGCCTTTGACGATGACGGTGTATCTGTCAAGAGAGAGAAGCACAAGAGTGAAGATCTGATTGTATCCACAGATAGCTCCACAGAAAGCATGAACATAGCATCCGTATTCTCCAAATCTCCATGGCCCCCCGAGGAAGAAATTCCAGATGCATTCGGGGAGCAGAGTGATCATCAGAGTGAAATCAGAAAATGCCAGATTCATGACGTAAACGTTAGAGGGCGTACGTAAGGCTTGATATTTGCCAAATATCTTCAGTACCATGATGTTACCAAAAAGAGCAATGGATCCTAAAAATGAAATTTAATATATCTGTATAATAAATACAATATAAATAAAGAAGATAGAATAATAAATAAATGAAGAAGTTGGAAACTTCTAATGAATAAAAAGTTAGAAACTTCTCAATCTAACACCAGCGATAATAGTGTAAGGAATGTTATTTGAACAATTAGTGAAAAATTATCTTTAAAAATATTTTATGTCTAATTTGTTTTCAAAAATTAAACCAAACATTTTAGACTTTTTCTATTTGAATGCTAAAAAATTAAGACAGAGAGCTTTGTAGGAAATTTCCATCAGAGACATTGTCTTAGAATTAGTAACTTGAAATAGTATACCCTTTTCTTTTTTTGCAAAATTATTTGATATATTCTAATCCGGAGTTTTATTGTTTCACTTTCCATAATTTTAAATTCAAAACTAGAACAACGGCATAATTTTGAACGCTAATAACTTATTCACCAGACCTCTTGTTCATTTTTCCAAGGTTTACCGGGGAGATGAACAAGTCAAATAGTAAAGAAATAATCTTTGGAATAAAGGTTGAACTATTTAGGAGCAAGCGCTAAAAGAGGCCACTTACCGATGATTAAGTAGTAGAGACCCATAACGTAATACCACATTGGATGAAGAGCTTTGAAACTATGCCAATGCGGGAGGAGGAAACTGCGGACGTCATCTGGGACATAGCTTCCCAAGGTGAAGGATTCGGGTAGGTTCCACGGGTTGTAACCCTGGCTCTGTGCCATCGCAATCGGCTCAGAAAAATTCATCTTCTTATACCTATAATATAACTTAATAAGTATTGTTCGTCAGCAACGATAAGTGGCAAACCTATTTAGCACTTACATGGCAGTGCAATTGTCTAGTTGATTGAAATATGGATCCTTCTAAGCCTTCTGAAATAGATTCTGTGCGTCTAGAAACAGTGTACTTCAGTTAGGATGCAGAAACAAAAACACAAGACCTGTCCCGAATACCCAACTAGACACCGTACAGTTTTAATACTACTCAAACAATTCATGACAACGAACTGTAAGTAAGGAGTGACTCGTTCTAAATGGTAACCGAAACTTTAAAAAGGTTTAATAATACACGAGTCAATAGCATCAGTTTTTTATACTGACTCTAAACGCATTAAGTTAACTAAGTTTGAAGTTACCTAGCAGAAGTTACAAGCCTAAGAAAATTCGCCTGATTTCTGAAAGCAAGAATTTCCCTCTTCCTAAAAAAAGGGCAAGTGATCTTAACGAGCACAATCAAACTCATCATATCAGATAACCATATTTCAGAGATTTTAAACGCCTATTTACAAAAAAGCAAAATTTTGTATTTTTGTTCAAGAATAATGGTCACGTATGTGTGTTTATTTATTTGTTTGTTTGTTGTTGTTTTTTTTCCAGGAGTAATAGCATCAAACCAATGGTCCTGGAATATGAATTTGAAAGTTTAAGTACCCTTTTTGTGTCAAAAAGTTCGTGGTAACGAACTGTAAGTAAGGAGCGACCCGACTCAATGGTAACCGAAACTCTAAAAAACGGGATTATGATACCAATAGATTTTAATGCTGATTTCATATATACAAATTTCATCAAGTTTAGTCCTACCCATCAAAAGCTATGCACCTGCGAATATTTGGCTGATTTTCGAAAAAAGGGGGAAAGACCCCTAAAAGATATAGAACCTTAATGAAAATCACACCATCAGATTCAGCTTATCAGAGAACCCTGCTATAGAGGTTTCAAGCTCCTATCTGCAAAAATGTGGAATTTCGTATTTTTTGCCAGAATAAAGATCACGGATGGGCGTTTATTTGTTTTTTGTTTTATTTTTTCAGGGGTGATTGTATCGACCCAATTGTCCTAGAATATCGTGGGAGAGCTCATTGGAAAGGAAATTAAAAATTCTAGTGCCCTTTTTAAGTGACAAAAAAAATGGAGGGCACCTAGGCCCCCTCCCACGCTCATTTTTTCCCAAAGTCACCCGATCAAAATTTTGAGATAGCCATTTTGTTCAGCATAGTCAAAAATATGATAACTATGTCTTTTAGGATGATTTAGTCCCCCAAAGTCCCCGGGGGGAAAGCTGAAATTTATGAACTTTACCCAATGTTAACATATAGTATGGGTTATTGGGAAGTATACAGACGTTTTCAGAGTGGATTTTTTTCTGGTAGTGGGGGGGGGATGAGTCGGGTGTTATATGGGAGGAGCTTTACATGGAGGAAGTTTTCCTGTGGGAAGGAACATTGCTATGAAGCCCAGCATTAAAAAAAAAAGATCAGAAATTAAACAAGAAAACAACAAGTTTTTCAACTGTAAGTAAGGAGCAACATCGAAACTTAAAAAGAACAGAAAATATTACGTATATGATCGGGTTCACCCCCTTTCCCACAACTCTATTTATTTAATCAATAAAAAACTTTAGCGTAAAGAGCGAGGTGTTAAGAAGGGGACAGACCCTTTCATATACGGAATAATTTCTGTTCGTTTTAATTTTTAACGTCGCTCCTTACTTTCAGTTAAAAAAACTTGTTTGTTTTTATTTAATCAAACAGTTCGTGGTTACGAACTGTGAGTAAGGAGTGGCCCTGCTCAATCGAAAATATTAGAACTATGTCGTTTAGGATGATTTAATCCCCCAAAGTCCCCGGGGGAACGCTGAAAGTTATGAACTTTACCCAATTTTAATATATAGTATTGTTTTTTGGGAAGTATACAGACGTTTTCAGGGGGGATTTTTTCTGGTAATGGGGGAAGGGGGTGGGTCGGGGGTTTTATGTGGGAGGATCTTTCCATGAAGGAAGTTTTCGTGGGGGAAGGGACATTGCTATGAAGGGGGCGCCAGCCAGCATTATTTAAAAAAGATCAGAAATTAAATAAAAAAAAGTTTTTCAACTGAAAGTAAGGAGCAACATCAAAACTTAAAACGAACAGAAAATATTACGCGTATGATTGGGTTCACCCGCTAGTTATTACCTCACTCTTTAAGCCAAAATTTTTTTAGTACTTTCATAAGAGCTATTTATTCTAATGAACGGCCTTTGTGATTAAGAGGTCATTTTTGAGGAATTGGAACAAAATTCGAACTTTGGCTTAAAGAGAAAGGTGTTGAATAGGGGGAAAACCCCCTAATATACGTATTAAAAATATGTGAATATAGAAGATCGTTACGTAAGTTAATTCGTAAGTTACGAATATTTATTACTAATAAAAACGTTCGTAAAAAAAATTAAACAACTTTCGAGAAAGCCATTTAACGAAATAAAAGTGAAATTAATATAAAAATTTTGTTGTAATTATTCATGTACGGTGAACCAAAATCAGAACCTGCATTAATTCAAAAACGTTCAAAAATTAAATAAAAAAAAAACAGGTTTTTTTAACTGAAAGTATGGAACGACGTTAAAACTTAAAACGAACAGAAATTATTCCGTATATGAAAGGGGCTGTCTCCTCCTCAACGCCTCGCTCTTTACGCTAAAGTTTGACTTTCTCAAAACTCTATTTTTTTAAACAATAATAAACTTTAGCATAAAGAGCGAGGCGTTGAGGAGGGGACAGCTCCTTTCATATACGGAATAATTTCTGTTCGTTTTAAGTTTTAACGTCGTTCCTTACTTTCAGTTTAAAAAATCTCGTTTTTTTTTATTTAATTACTTTGAAGGCTGAAGTCAATAATATAAACTATTTAAAAGATAGTGTAAGGAACATAGACATTTCATTCAAAGTCTAATACAGGCTAAAGTAAATTCATGCCTCAATACATAGCTTATATATTGTTAATTAATTTGCGTATAATCTTTATCTTTATAAAGATGAACTTCGCATTTATATAGTTATTCGATTATTAATTACACAATTAATTGTTTAATTTACATATTTAGATATTTGATTCGAAATCCTCAATAGTTATTGAACTTCCGTAAGATTTTTATCTTTATTAACATATGTTTATAATCTTCAGTCTTGTATTTCATAATGTAAAGAGTTAGCAGGCTTATCAACAGCCTTGGGAGCTATGCTCAAAGTTTAGGTAGTTTACAAGTTTGTTTTTGTTATATTTCTAGTTCTTTAAAGCTTTTATGGTTATCCTGTTATTAGCTTAATCTTGTAAGATAGCTTTTTTCAGTTCAAAAGGTGCTTGACTTTTATCTATTTTCGGTTAAAAAATACCGCTGGCAATAACATTTACCTTGTATTTCTAGAATGTATTCAAATACCTTTGATTGACTAATACAGCACAAGCGGACGACCTCACTAGAACAGGAGTCTGTGACTGTCGAACTACGAAGACCACTCGATTTGCTGCCGCTTATATACCAAACTATAATCCAATAAAGACTAAGATATCAGTCAATAATATGAATTATTGAAAAGAAAGTAAAAAGAAATAAGGACGTTTTCTTCAATGGCTTCTTTACCTCTTTTTGGAAATAAATTCCGGAAGTGAAATAATTGAAAGAGAAAAATAAATACTTTTGGCATGTATATAGAGAAAACAAATTCTTTTATGGGATGTGCACGGGATGGTTTTGTTATTTCCATGGACAATAAAGTCAAGCTCATCAATTAACTATTTTTGAGAAAAATTCTTATTCTCATTATACTGTAATACTGTTCTCGATTGGGTAGCGTAATGGTGATGATTTGAATTATTTTTTTTTAAGTCGAGGTATTTAATATTAAAAAAAGGGGTAGTATTAAGGACCTTCTCGTGGTGTCCCTAGGCACAAATAGATCTACTACTGCTACTTTCAGCCACTTCCTGTCCTGGCCATTGTCTGACCAAGAGTCAAGGTATTTTGTGGAATGTATTAGGCTACCGAAATTGGCTGGACTAAAGTCAATAATGGTTACCAAAATCATACGGCGGGAGTCAATCCCCTCGCAGATCTGAAATGCTGACTACAGATCAAGGAAAGGTTTCTTGTGGAGCATTCAAAGGTGCAAGGAATAAACTCTCTTGTTAGTAACGATTCTCAGGATCAAGTGTCACTTACTGTTGATGGGTGGCAAGCAGTGGGTCACTCTCTGCTCAAGTGCTGCCTGCCGAAACAGGTCTCAAGCTGGCGGCTATAAGGTTGTCGGGACAGAGACAAAAGAAAATGTAAACAAAATGACATTACCAAGAAAGGCTTTCCTGCAAATGGAAAAAGATGGGTAGGTCCAATCCAAAATTGCCATACTCGAGGAAATATCAATACTAATCCCACTACTATTAATACTACTATTAATGGTACAACTACTGACAACTCATTACAGCACCAAGCCACCTAAAGCCAACACAGCTGTTTGCGCTTTTCCTCCATCTCAATCTATCCAAGGCTTCCTTTTTCATGTCATCTCAAAAAGTTCCAATTTCCTTTAGATCCTTTCTTATGACTTCTTCCAACCCCATTCCGAGATCAAACAGGTACCCAAAACTACCCGTAGATAATTTCTCTGGAAAAAATCTAACAAATTCTCCTCTGTCTTCCGAAGCACTGAGGTTTCAGAACCATACTTTACCAATGTAATCATTGTAGTTTTGAATATTCTAATCTTGGTTCGCATGCTTATCTTCCTATTCTTCCAAACTTTTTCCATCTGTGAAATAAATATTCTAGGCCTTGACAGTTATAGTTTTACCATCTTCACGGCATCCACCATCCTTGCAAATAATAATACCCAGGTAAGTTAAGCTATCCACTTACTCAATCTTCTCATTGCCCACCATCACCTCTTCACCTTCATTTATTCCTACGCCTAAGTCACTGATGGTGCTAAACATCTTTCTATCTAAAATAAAGCTAATGAGAGGAGGCTTGCATTAATTTCAAACTGTCAGGACCAAATTGCTACGAGGAGGAGGTGGTGTAAGATATGTGAAATTGCTTACCAGCCAGGAGGAAAATCAGCCTCATGTAAGGGTGCGGCATAGATTTGTGATATAGATACTGCTGTTCCGTCCGTGATAATAGTCAGGACAGTCTGTAGCTCTTGCACTCTTATACTTTTCAGATTTGCAGCTATGGAATAAAGTCTGGTTTATCAGTTTATCAGTATTTTCTGGTTGAAGGGCCATGAAACGGTGGTCAGCACTGTCGGTTTGGACCTTAAGGGTCTAGTGCCGTCATACAACTACTACTTACTTACTTATCAGTATTTAAAAAACTCTAAAAATTTGCCTATATCCTACATTTTATGACTGAACTATTTTAAAATTAACTTATACCACATCGTTATTATTTAATTTCCCGACATGTAACTAATCTGGAATCTTAACTTTTGACGAAAATAAATCTGAGAGCATAGAACTGCAACTTTCTGTTGTATGAATATTTTAGATGTGCCAAATCGTATTAAAAGTTTCAACGTATTTTCCATATTCTTCATAGATTAATTGTTGAGGTTTTTAAATATCAAAGCAAATGCTACTATATTAGCCCTTGCACCATCAAAACATTGGGATAATAACAAAAACCAAAATGAAAAGAAAAAAAACCATTAAATACAAAAAAATAACAGAAGCCATGTTCTGTATGAGGGCTGCCGTGCCCGTCAGCTCCTAAGTTATGCATTAAAGTGTGGTAGTGGCAGTCGGTAATTCCAAGTATCTCAATTACCAATTGCCTTTCAAAACATTTGAACTGACAATTTTATTGTTTTAATTAAACGCAAATAAATGGATCGTTTCATTCTCAGGGCGTTTCGACGGAAAAACCTATTCTTTCGTTTGTATTACTTCCTCGGGCATTCATTCTTACAACATCGCAAAAAGACAATATTTTAGGGTTAAGGGGGAGAGTTAAGAGGTGGCAGTTCCACTAATGTTCAGGATAGTTTTGGGTTTTTTAAAGTTTTACTTCACTTTTTTCAAATGGCTTATTTTGAAAAATATATTATTATTAATTTAATTCATGTTATTTTTATTAGCATATTCAAGGTTATCATAAATATAACCCCCCTATATCCTCCACTTTTTACATTAAGCTTTGACATTGTTATAGCCATGCTTTGAGAAAAAGGATCATTGAAATCAATTTCCTTTTCAACTTGGAAGATGATTTTCCACAACAGAACAAAGAAGTCAAAAATACCAACCTTTCTCAATAACATATACTAGGTTATATGTAAATAATGGCGGAATTGCCTAACTTATACCCTTTTCCTGACTGCTGAGTATGGGGGGTCACATTCTGAAAGACATAACTACTGGACCTTTCACAAAATGACTTTCTTAAAATTTTGATCGGAAGTGTTTTGGGAAACGATGGT
Organism: Artemia sp. Kazakhstan ARC1039; assembly: GCA_029168905.1. Classification (NCBI taxonomy): domain Eukaryota; kingdom Metazoa; phylum Arthropoda; class Branchiopoda; order Anostraca; family Artemiidae; genus Artemia; species Artemia sp. Kazakhstan ARC1039. The sequence goes on along the minus strand of JAQQPU010010996.1, from coordinate 6,421 downwards.
TGTGGGTGGGTGGGTGGGGCTGGTTCCCTACCAATCACTTATGACTCTTAAAAAGGGCACTAGAACTTCCTGTTTGCAGTCAAATAAGCCCTTTCCAAAACTTATACGACCACTTATTCCAAAATATCCTTATATTCCCCAGGGCAAAACTTACAGCCCTTGCCCATGGGCAGTGTTTTTGTAAACCCTAGAGGCATTTTATATGATCATTGGATTATTTTGAAAAAAATGACTGTCTCACCATTCCGATCAGACGTTTGGGGAAAAGAACTTGTCGGGGGAGGGGGCTAGTTGTTTTCTTATCACTTTTGACTCTTAAAAGGGAACCAGAACTTTGAATCTCCAATTAAATGAGCTTTCTCTTCCATAAACACCTTATAGGCCCCGCGGTAAAGGTTACAACTCTTGCCCCCAGACTCTGGAGGGTCGTATCAACCCCCAAGGCCATGTTTTATGATCTTTGGACTACTTTAAACAAAATGGCTATCTCAAAATTTCTATAGAATGCGTTTGAGAAAAAGAGAACGAGGGGAGGGCTAGATTCCTTTCGATCATTGTTGACTCTTAAAAAGGCACCAGAACTTTTGATTTTTAATTGAATGAGTCTCCTTCTGAAGTTTGTACGACCGCCCTTTCTATAAAAATCTTATATGTAAATAAAGGGCAACTAGTGTAACATAAAGCCCATGGCCTGAGGGCTGTGGTTGGTCTAACATCCCCAAAGATATAACTAGTGGACCTTTCAACAATGCTAAGAAATGGCTATCTCAAAATTTTGATAGGATATGTTTCGGGAAACGAAGAGCGTGGGGGGCTGGTTGCCCTCTAATTACTTTTGACTTTTAAAAAGGGCAATGAAAAATTTCCGTTTTCCAATTGAATGAACTCCTTTCGAAGTTTCTACGACAACTCCTTTTATATGAAGTGCCTTGGTCAGAAAAAATAAGTAATACACTGTGCCCGTATCGCTTTCTACATTTTAGTTTATTTTAGTACTCTTAGCGTTAGTTGTAGTTGTAATAGCAGTAGTGGTTGAAGTAGCTGTAGTAGTGGTAGTTGTAGTAGTAGTATCGGTAGTAGCGTGGACATATTGCCTTTTGTTCAATTGATCTTTCTTCTTAAGTATTCCTTGAAAGTTCAAAATTAATTCCCTAATCCATTTCTGCGATACGCCCTTAGAAAACCTGTACGCACATAGTGTTTCCTGATTTAGTTCAAATTTTTCCCTTGATATCCTTAGTATTAATAGCACTAGTGTCATGGTAGTAGTAGGAGCAGTAGTAGCGTTGTATGACCCTTTTGATAATGTTCATGCATATAGTAGGTTCTGATTTAGTTCAACTTTCCCCTCAACATCTCCTCAAAATTTTACTCGAATATCCTCAGCCTTGGAACTCGCAACAAAAGCAGTAGTTACAGTGGCAATAGTGGTAGTATTAGTAGTAGTGGTAGGTGTGTTGTAGTATCTCCGAATACTTTTTCACTTTTTACTCATAAAAAGAGCACTAGAAATTCTGATTTCTAATCAAGTCCGATCAAACTAAGAGTATTAAGATGATAATACTCTTAGCTTTACAGGTAATTGTAATTGAAAAAGCAGTTTGAGTATTTTAGTAGTAGTAGCAATAGTAGTAGTATTAGCAGTAACAGTAGTAGCAGTAAAAGTAGTAGCCGTAGTAGTATTTGCAGTAGCATGCATATATTACCTCTTGTTCGATTGGTATTTCCCTTTAAAGATTCTAATAAAGTTCCAACTTAATACTCAAATCCATTCTTTATGTACGCCCTTTGAAAATCTGCATGTACTTGGTGAGTTTTTATTTAGTTCAAATTCCCCCTCACTATTATGTCAAATTTTCAACTTCATGTGCGTAGCCTTAATAGTAGCCTACTAGTAGCATAGTAGTAGTCATAGTAGTAGGAGCAGTAGTAACAGTAATAGTGTTGTATTAGTAGCGGTAGTGACAGTAGTAGCACCGGTATTAATAGCAGTAGTAGCAGGTACATGTTGCCTCTTGGTCAGTTGAACACCCCCCTCATGATACCTCAGAAGTTTCATCATGATAAGGTAAGCCGTTCCCATGATAAGGATATCGCTAATACGCCTGTATTAGCAATCTGTATGCATATAATATGTTTTATATACTTCAACTTTCGCCTCAGCGTTTCCTCAAAAGTTCATTTCAATATCCCCAGTCTTTGTAGTACTTGCTAAAAAAGCAGTAATTTTAGTGGTAGTAGTATTAATAGTAATGATAGTAGTAGTAGTAGTAGTAATAGTAGCAGTAGAAGTAATATTAGCAGTAATAGTAGTAGTGGTTATTGTAGTAATAGTAGCATGAAAATATTTCCTTTTTAGTCAATTTAACATCTCCTTTATCATCAAATAGTTCGTGGTAACGAACTGTAAGTAAGGAGGGACCAGGCTCAATGGTAAACAAAACTCTAAAAAGCGGAATTTTGATACCAATAGATACATCAAAAGAATCAAATTTTAATTCTGATTTCAAATACATAAGTTTCATCAAGTTTAATTTTACCTGTCAAAAGTTACGCGCCTGAGAAAATTCGGCTGATTTTCGAAAAAAGGCGGAAAGACCCCCTAAAAGTTATACAACCTTAATGAAAATCACACCATCATATTCAGCGTATCAGAGAACCCTAATGTAGTGGTTTCAAGCTCCTATTTACAAAAACGTGGAATTTTCCATTTTTTGCCAGAAGAAAGATCACGGATGCGTCTTTATTTGTTTTTTTGTTTTTTTGTTTTTTTTTGTTTTTTTCCCCAGGGGTGATCGTATCGACCCAGTGATCCTAGAATATCGTGGGAGGGCTCATTGGAACGGAAATTAAAAGTTCTAGTGCCCTTTTTAAGTGACCAAAAAAATGGAGGGGAACTAGGCCCCCTCCCACGCTCATTGTTCCCAAAGTCATCTGATCAAAATTTTGAGACAGCCATTTTGTTCAGCATGGTCGAAAATCCAATAAATATGTCTTTTAGGATGACTTAATCCCTCGAAGCCCCAGGAGGAGGGCTGAAAGTAATGAACTTTACCCAATGTTAACATATAGTATTGGTTATTGGGACCCGGCTCAATGGTAACCGAAACTCTAGAAAACGGTATTTTGATACAAATAGATACATCAAAAGAATCAAATTTTAATGCTGATTTCAAATATATACGTTTCATCAAGTTAAAACCTACCCATCAAAAGTTAAGCGCCTGAGAAAATTTGGCTGATTTTCGAAAAAAGGGGGAAGACCCCCTAAAAGTTATAGAACCTGAATGAAAATCCCACCATCATATTCCGCGTGTCCGAGAACCCTACTGTAGAGGTTTCAAGCTCCTATCTACAAAAATGTGGAATTTTGCATTTTTTGCCAGAAGAAAGATCACGGGTGCGTGTTCATTTATTTATTTTTTTCCCAGGGGTGATCGTATCGACCCAGTGGTCCTAGAATATCGGGGGGGGGATCATTGGAATGGAAATTAAAAGTTGTAGTGCCCTTTTTAAGTGACCAAAAAAATGGAGGGCAACTGGGCCCCCTCCAACGCTCATTGTTTTGCCAAAGTCACCTGATCAAAATTTTGAGATAGCCATTTTGTTCAGCATGTTCGAAAATATTATAACTATGTCTTTTAGGATGACTTAATCCCCTGAAGTTCCCGGGAGGAGGGCTGAAAGTTATGAACACTACCCAATGTTAACATATAGTATTGGTTATTGGGAAGTAAAAAGTACAGCCGTTTTCAGGGGAGATTTTTCCTGGTAGTGGGGGGGGAGTCGGGCAGGGACTTACCCAGGGGGGGGGGGGGAGCACCCCCCCCCCCCCCCAAATCTCACGATTTTTTTCATTTTCCCATAATTTTCTGATTTTTCTCACAGAATAATGGGTTTGAAGGATTTGCCCCCCTCCCCGAAACAAATTCGTGCGTACGTGCCTGGGGTCGGGGGTTATGTAGGAGGATCTTTCCATGAAGGAAGTTTTCAAGGGGGAAGGGACATTGCTATGAAGGGGACGCCGGACTTCCCAGCATTATTTTAAAAAAGATCAGAAATTAAATTAAAAAAAAAAAATTCAACTGCAACAGCAGCAACATCAAAACTTTAAACAAACAGAAAATATTACATATATGATTCGGTTCACCCCCTTGTCAATACCTCCCTCTTTAAGCCAAAGATTTTTTAGTACTTTCATAAGAGCTATTTATTCTAATTAACGGCCTTTGTGATTAAGCGGTCATTTTTAAAGAATTGGAAAAAAATTTGAACTTTCGCTTAAAGAGCTAGGTATTGACTAGGGGGCGAACCCCCTAATATATGTATTAAAAATATATGAATATAGAAGTTCGTTACGTAAGTTAATTCGTAAGTTACGTATATTTATTACTAATAAAAATGTTCGTAAATAAAATGAAACAAGTTTCGAGAAAGCCATTTCACCAATTAAAAGTAAATTAATATGAAAATTTTGTTTTAATTATTCATGTACTGTGAGCCAAGATCAAAACCTGCATTTATTCAAAAACTTTCAAAAATTAAATAAAAAAATAAGTTTTTTTAGCTGAAAGTAAGGAGCGACATTAAAATTTAAAACGAACAGAAATTATTCCATATATGAAAGGGGCTGTCCCCTCCTCAACACCTTGCTCTTTACGCTAAATTTTGACTTTCTCACAACTCTATTTGTTTAAACAATAAAAAAATTTAGCGTAAAGAGCGAGGCGTTGAGGAGGGGAAAGCCCCTTTCATATACGGAATAATTTCTGTTCGTTTTAAGCTTTAATGTCGCTCCTTACTTTCAGTTAAAAAAACTTGTTTTTTTTATTTAATTTCCTGAAAGTTCCAAGTTAATATACTTAGTCTTTCAAAGACACAGACAAATATTGTGCTTATTTTCTGAGGATTAATTAAAAAAGAGCTTTTTTCAACAAAATAAGTTCTTAAAAAAAGTAAAGAACTCCATTATACCAAAATGAACAAAAATAGAATCAAATATTTTACTACTACTACTAACAACTCATCGCAGCACCAAGCCGCCTGAGGCCAACACAGCTACGCACGCTCCTCCTCCACCCCAATCTATTCAAAGCCTCCCTTTTTACACCCACCCACCTTAGTTCCCATTTCCTTTAAATCTTTCTTTATGACGTCCTCCCACCCCAGACGGGGACGACCTGCTTTCCGTTTAGCCCTAGATGGTTGGCCGAAAAGAACAATCTTCGGCAATCTGTCATCCTTCATCCGCACAACATGCCCCAACCACCTCAACCTTTCTTTCATTATAGACCTAGAAAGCGGTATTGAACCACATTTTTCGTATAGCCTATTGTTTGAAATACGGTCAGTCAGCCGGGTACCCAGAACAATCCTTAAGCAATTTATCTGGAAAACATCTAGCAAACTAATGCACTAAACTAAAAAACAAATCTTATATATATTTTTGACATTATAAATTTGAATGCAAAACGTTCTCCCGGCCTTAAAACCAAACGATTGTCTGGAGTAGAACTAGTCAGTTTTTCATCTTTAATTGCTGAAATTACACCAAAAAGCCCTTTTGGGGTTTCAGGCACACTCTTTTACCCCCCCCCCCCCCCACAGGAAAAAAGATTCAAAAGCGGGACTCCCTAAAAGCCGATGCGCAAGTATAGATCACTCTACATGATTTT
>JAQQPU010010995.1:0-28910 GCA_029168905.1 Artemia sp. Kazakhstan ARC1039 | reverse complement strand
TTTTTTTTTCCTATTCAAAAGTACCATGTCCGGGCCAATGATTGTAAAGGAAGTGTAATTGGGATCGGCAATAATTCGAGCACATTGTTCTGGATCGGTCACAACGTCACAACAATTCCTATTGCGAACACTCTCACATATTTTGCCGAAAGCCGAATTTAAAATGAGTTTATAAATTTCTTTTTCGGCTTTCGTCTGTGCTGCAGAACGTTTGCTGACAAAAGTGTCAACAAATGTTTTCAAATAGGGTTTTTGACTAAACTCGAGTGCTCGGTGAACCTTTGTGACGTTGAAACCATTGTTACACATCCATTTTAATTCTACATGATGTACAACTGTGTCTTTTTTCGGCAGAAGGTCAGCAATAAGTTTTTTTTTTGAAGGCGCCCAATACAATCCGTCCACCTCGACTAAACGCCTATTGCGAGGACTCAAAGAGTCCTTAGTCACAGGTCTATTGATACATGGGAAAACAAAATCCTTTACTGAATCGTGAAGCTCGACTGGTATCTCTCCATCAATTTCAAAAAACCATCCAACCGGCCCATTCTCCTCAACACTGTTAATGTTGGGGAAATGGAGAGCTTGAGGGTCCTTGAGCCATTTATAGTCGCCGCAAGGTAGTGCATAATGGGACATGGCCGAGGGGTAGAGAGAATTCATATCGAGGAAAACTGCATTCGGTTTTGTCCCCGTCTTCTCTCCTGTTGGATCGGTTTCCAAGATACGGTCTCCGTGAAAAACAAAACCCCCACTCATTGACCTCTCGATGAACAGGTGCTGATCAATGTCAGTGATTAGCCCGATTTTTTCCCCACTAATTTTCAGGATGAGGTCCATCAATAGATGAGGCGAAGAAAAATAATACCCCAAATCAAGATTAAACTCCTCATAGATTTTATCCGTATTTTTACACACAATGTCTAACAAAGTTAACACGTCACTCGACAAATACAGCTTGCAGTAGTCAAATCCATTTTTACACCCTCCCTCTGCCCAAACTTTTTTTTGCAAAACTGTATTCCTCGGGGGTGCAACTACGATCGTGAAGACTGTCGTAAAACGATTCAATACAAGGAATAGTCTCCTCGGCGAATCTCGACATGGAACAATAATAATCATAAGGATAGATGCCCTTGACCGTTAACAAATCATATAAATCATTTGGAAATTGTTGCTTGAGAAGGGGGAAAGCATTGCAGCCGTCATCGTTTTTCTGCACTTGAATTAATTCGCTCAATGATTTGGGGAAAAAACTGTAGGAATCTAAAAAGCGAATTTTATTCGTGTACTCAACGCCGGCTTCAACAAATTTCCACATAAATTCCAAAACAAGCAACTTTTCCGCTGATTTAGGTATGATTTTGTACGTAAAGCTGTCTATCACCCATGCATCATCATCTACTGTTCCATTTCTTTGAAGATGTGCCAATGCAGGTAGCACATACTTCAGATCGTAGTTAGAGTTATGTATAAAAACCGGTAGAAAAAGTTGTTGTTTAATTTTTAAATTACACGAATTGTGAGCCCACCCACGAAAGTTACTTTTCCCCGTTGAATTGGGGTCAATAAGGTGATTGTGGTCCTGCACCGCGTCTTTTGGGGCAAGGGCACCCCTACACACCCAGAAAATTGTTCCCTTTTCCAACGCCAGTTGCTCTTTATCCGACAATGTCATTGGATAATTGGTATGACGTAATCGTGAAATTGCCTTGTTTGTCGTTTTTATTAAAGAAACCAATAGCTTTTCCATACTGCCCTCCTCGACCATAGTAAAAAAAAACTCTTCCAATTGCATTTTATTGTTGGCATCGCGATGGGCGTGCGCATAGGAACACGCAACTAGTTTGTGTTCCTTGACTATATTTGGCCTTGATGGGTCCGATACCTCAACCAGTCTTGTTTCACAATCCAAAGACGCTTTATCAGATTGCAGAAGAGAATTTTGAAAATTTTTAAATTGTAAAGTGTCTTTGCCTTCTGCCGGCATTTCAATTCTCTGATTTCCGTGAATTTTGCAATGCCCCATGTGATCTGAGAATGTTCGCTCAGATGTGAATGGGGAAAGGCACATGGGGCAATAGAAACGTTCACCTTTCTTCACACCTTGAGATAGGAGTCGACTTATTGCTGTGACGGGGAAAAAATGACCATAAGAATTTACATCTTTGGGAGGTTGGTAAATAACCCATACAAAATTTTTAACATTTTCCACCATCGGTGTCCTCACTGAATACAAAACTCCTTTTTTATTCGGTTTTTCCCCCCATATACAAATTCAGTGTCATACTGGAGAACAACTACCCCCACCCCAAGATTTTCATTTGCTTTTTCGAATATGCTTATTTCTTTAAAGGACACCGGATACTTTCCCTCTAAACAGTCAAAATTTACTTTAGGGAAATTTTTTCCACCGTTACGTGCAAGTTTGTCAAGATTTTTCATTGATGATTCATTTTTTAATGTCTTATGGGCTGCTGCTAAAAATACGAACTTAAAGCATTGCAGTCCAGTGTCAAAATTGAAACCCTGAACCCCTCCTGTAGCCGACAAATCTGGGTGGCATTTTATTCTTTTACCCCTCCCACCCCTTAAAATAAAGTTTTTATTAAATCTACTGAGATTCAGATCCATGCGTTCAATGTATAAAATGGTGGACACACTTCCCCTCTCGCTAAATGTATCCAAAGTTGAAATTAGTTTATTCACCCAGTTGAAAAAGTTGTCTTCAAAATCGTTTAGACCTGGGTAGAAAGTCTGGTTGCCTGTCGAAAAATGAAAATAAAAAATGTCCCCGGATGTCCCCTTTTGTAAATAAACTTTTTGATTCACCGATGCTTTAATTCCCCCTCGACCTCCCCATTTCTGGATCTGAATCTCAATTTGCGCTCGAATTCTGTCGATATAACTATGGAGAACTTTCACAGGGTCATTTAAAATAATGCCACCGTTTTCCTCATGGGAGCTAAAATCTACCCTGTATGTTTGCAAATGGCTTAGAGCAGATTCTAACAGATAAAAATCAGGCAATTCCGGGGACATTGCACTATTTTCATGTCCTGACCCTGTTTGTTCAGGACTCAATTCACTAATTGTAAAGTTCTCATTAAAAATGTCCCCGGAAAAATGAGCTACTGTTGTATTACTACTACTACTACTACTACTACTACTATTAAGTGGAATGGTGGAGGAGGGTGACAGGGAATTGTGAATAACACCACTCCCAGTCTGTTCAATCACATTGGGGGGATGTGACATGAGGTTCCCTAGTACATATTCCAAGGTGTTTGGAGACAATTGGTCGAGCCAGCCTGTAGTGTCCTCTGATGGAATTTCGTTATGAGGACCCGGTTCAGATTTACTTGTAGCATCACCTAAATGTTCACGCATGAAACTATCTGCCCACTCTGGGTCCTCAAGCATGTCAATATCGCAAGTTAAGTCCTCCAGGCTGGCCATTTCCCCAAAAACATCGTTAAGGAACCTCCCATGCCACTCCAAATTCTCTAGAACCAGTGTAGGTTCATCCCTGAACTCTGCTGGTGGTGACAGAATTGGTTCTGTAAATACACACGCTTCATCACTCAATGGTGTCGCTGGTGGTGCTATATTTTTAATCTGTAGAAAAAAAAAGTTTTATTTTTTATGTAAAATAATCATTATTTTATAGTTAATAAACTTTGTCAATTTCTAATAGTCATTGCCTCACCATCATCACCTGAACAATTAAAAGAAGAAGAAAAAAAAAGTTACATTTCCTTATGTCTTTCATAATGTCAACTGAACATGTTAAAAAATATATATATTTTTTTTAGTCGGGAAAATGTAGTCTTATTCTTAGAAGGGTAAGTTAGAACAAGAGAACGATAGAAAAAATTAATGGTTTTATTCCAAATATTTTTTTAAAATAAAAATGCAAAATATGAGTCCAATTCGAGCGCTTGACCCTCTTCATTATAATTCTCAATGAAATTTGACCATCGTTCAACTGACGCGGTATGCTGTATGAACACTTGCTCCTCGGCTTCAGTTAATGGACACGAATCCCATATGTCGGCGGTTGGTGGTGGTGTTACTTTCTCAATAATTCGAATTTTCCTCTGTATTTTGCCAACGGATTTGTTTGAAGTTGACCTGGGCTAAATAAATGTTTGTAAGAGAGAAGAACTTTTTTTTTCTCCATCCATATCAACAATTAAAGTGCAATTAAAATGTTGGATGGTCCTTTTTAGAGCCCCCCTCCCCCCCCAAACCCCTCCCGGGGAGGACCCTTGGGAACCAGGAGCTTCCTTCGAGGTAGGAGGATCGATACCCTTTCGAGTTGGGGGTATCGGACTTCACAACACTGTTCAAATAGAACAGTCTCAAATTCTTTTCTCAAATGCATCTTTTTTTCAAACGAAAATAATTGCTTGAAAATGAGTTCATGCAAAATAATGTTTTCTTCGCATGTGAAAGACATAATCGGAGATTATTAAAAAGACCCCTTCTTATCGCAAATACATATCCTGTTTCAAGAACCTCACTAAGCGGATGAAAATTCAGACTATAGCGATGGGAATAATTTGATAGCACCGGATATGCGTGACTGTTTAGTACAAAATATGCGACAGTTTGAGAAACAGTGAATAGATAGTTTTTGTTTTTAAAAGGAATATTGGAATTATTGCATTAGAATGTGTCTTGGTTAGAAGTTACGAGGTAAGGTTTTTTTTTATAGAAATGCGTGATAAGCATTCCTTTATATATATCGCTAATTTGGTTAATGAAAGAAAATGAAATAGTTTAGAAACAAATTTTAAGTTTTACTCATCAAAAGCTATGCGCCTGAGAAAATTTTGTCTTATTTTTTTTTTGAAAAAATAAGGAAAAAATATATACATTTACAAGTTCTGGCTGCACATCAGAAGTCTCTGGTATGGCTTGATCTGCTGAGGCATTATATGAAGCAGTCCATTCCCTTTTCAACTTCCTTCCAGCTGGCATGGAGCTAACACTGGGGTCAGAGGACCCTGCCATTGGCTGGTCCAGATCGTTTGTAATTCTACCAGCGAATTTGATAATTGATGGTCTTGTGGCTAGCATTAATGTAGGTTCGCCATATCTTGCTTTCTTTTCAGAAGGGGCATTATAGCACGTATCTTCTTCCTTTAAAAAAAGACAAAAATTTAGCATGAAAAAAAAAATGCATTTTGGGTTTGGAAAATAATTCAGTTTATGTTAGACATCTAAAGTAGTGTAAAAAACATCTTGATTTCAAAATCAGGGGTTTTGATAGTGGGATGGAGGGCCTTTTATAAACTGCCCCCCTACGTCCATGCTTCCGTGACTGTATTTGTAAATTCAAACTTAAAAAGCAGTATTTGCATTCCTTATTAAACAATATGGAGAAGAATTGCATGTGACAGTCAAGTACTTCCGTATTTCATAAGATGAAGAACAGATTTGTTTTTTCTTATTCAAGATTATCTGGTCACTGCCACTTCCTTCAGCGAGCCTCCTCTTTGTATACTCAAGCGTAAAATTGTTACTAATCATGCGGTTATGAACATTTTGTGAAACTCAAAGTCAATTTAGTCAGAAATTATTAAACTCTTTGGTATAACAGCCTTTTTTTCTCTTTAAACTATCAGATTTCAATCAAATGTAGACATAAATAGAAATTTAAGAATTGGAAAAGTTAATTAAAATTGGCTCAGTCAATCCCCCCCCCCTATGAGATAATAAGGCCCGTCAAATAAAAAGGATAGCTAAGCTAACAATGTTTTTTATTAAATAGGGTTATAAGGTAACAAATTTTATTTTTGAGGAAATGGGGGGGGGGTGAGGGTTTGAACGCATTAAATTTCAGGAAGAGATTCTTCAACGCAGACTGGCCTGGAAATATTTTCAAAAAACATCCCTAAAAAAAGCCACTGATCTTGATAAAAAATCGCACCGTAATAAAAAGGAAGCTTTTGTAACAATTAATACATTAAAAGAATCAACATTTTATTCTAATCCCAAATTACCGATCGAAAGCTAAGCACTTTTTCAAAAACATCCCTAAAAAGGCCACTGATCTTGATAAAAATCACACCGTAAATGCAGACTGGCCTGGAAGTATTTTCAAAAACATCCCTAAAAAAAGCCGCTGATCTTGATAAAAAGGAAGCTTTTGTAACAATTAATACATTAAAAGAATCAACATTTTATTCTAATCCCAAATTACCGATCGAAAGCTAAGCACTTTTTTCAAAACATCTCTAAAAAGGCCCACTGATCTTGATAAAAATCGCACCGTAAATTTCAACCTATAAGAGAACTATTTAGAGGTTTCAGCTCCTGAACAATAGGCTTCTAAGTGTATAAGTACCCTTAGTTCTAGTGTCTGTCTTAAGTAGTCAAAACTTTTTAAAAGAGGTAACCACACAGTGTAAGGAAAGAATTTCTTCCTTAACTTAATGACAAGACAATTTTTTTTTAATTATAATAATGAGAAAATTTTTACTCACCAGAAATTGCTTAGAATTATCCGTTTTCTATGTAAATGTTTACAAAAAATGTCTGTAGTGTTAAGTTGAATAAACTATTCAGAACTGTTGAACAATCTATTTTGAAACCTGAATATATACAAAAAATAATTGCATAACAACGAAACAAGACATGCTGGTTTTGATTTATCACTAAAAAAAGACATTGAACTTTGAAATTGCGTAAATCCCCTAGCAAAGAAAGAGTGTAATGCTCCTATAGAATAGAATTACCAGAAAAACCTGTTTGTACGGGGGCGCAAGCAAAGTATAAGTTAGATTACTACTGATTTACTTCCGCAATCCATGCAGAGTTTCTCCCTTCTTTTTTTCAGAGTTTGCATTTTAAACTTTGTCAGTAGCTCTTCTTACGACTGGACTCGATTAAGCCATGTAATAATAAAAGACTCGAAGAAAAGGATGCTCCAGAATTTCATTTAGCATTCTTCTCAAACTCTATGTTCAGTTAGGCTCTCGAGGAGCTTTTGCTGGAGCAGCTGCAACAATTATAATGCTTGCTGGCAACATGCTAACATTTCATTTTGTTGTACAGATTCTGGAGAGTTAAATAATCAGTAGTGACACGTGTCACTAATGGGCTAATGGATGACACTAAACTAAACTAATAACTAATAGCCAAAAAAATAACTAATAATAATAAAAACTAATTCACTAAACTAATAGTTTAGTTAATTTTCTTTTTGAAAGTCGTCTTTTCAATCGAAAATCATCTTCTCAATTTCGCTACAGAAATGATATTTCCTTGAAAGTCTTCTTTCCTTTTTCCTTATACCTTAGCCTGGCATAAATCTTTTTGAGGATGTGCGTTTTTTAGGAGAATTTATTTCTAATAGCGTAGTTAAAGCGTATCTACTACTTAGACGTATCTAGGGGTCTAGGGCTCTCACCCCTCCTTTATTGCTGCCAAAAAAAAAATAACTTTTTCTGTGCATTAGTTATCCCATATTTCAGAGTCTGGATCTAAATCTGGATGAGTTTATGTAATCAAAACCTCTGTATTTTAGAAAACCTTATTTTTGTTAGTTATATTTTGGTAAATTTCAAGTTTCTTGAAAATGCTAGTTCAAGCTCGGGCTTGAAAGAATCTAGCAAGGACATCCGGGGAAATTTTGCATGGGATTGTTAGCCTGTAAATACTTTTCTTGGGAGGAGGAGTTCTGTATTCTGCATTTGCATTGTAAGTTTTTAGTCTCCCAAGGCAGGATGCCATCATTCATATAAATAGGGATAGGTAGCCCTTGGAATGGGGACAATTAAAATTACCAAGTACATACAGATTAAATAAAAAACATTGTAATTTAAAGAGAAGATCTGACTATCTTAAGATTTTTGGGTCAGGTAAGGGCTCAAAAACCACCTTCGGCATGAATACTTGGGAGGATGGCCAAACCTTTTTTTTGTGTCCGGATCTTACACATCCGACCAAATTTATATTCAGCAAGGTTAACATACACAGAAACTTGTTGCATATGGTAATAAAATTGTCGAAACAATAAAATTTCAAAAGAATTATATGAAATTATTGTGAAATTTGGAATAAAAATTCCCTTCCGTCCCCTTTTCTGCTTTTGCCGCCCATGTTTAAAATTATTAACGAACACATTTAGTAGTATTAACAGCTTAAGCGAAGAAGGGTTCTTCAGCTTTGTTTTCTTCAGCTTTTTCCTTCCATTCTCAGCCATAGAGCCATACGGGGGAGGGGGGAATTTGATGTTTGATGCTGATTTTCTTCTTCTTTTTCTGCTGACTATTAATATAATATGTTTGCTGTTTCTTGTTGGAAAAAAAATCTTATCTCCTTTTTATTTCGTTGGGTGAGTTCCAAAACTTAATTATCATTAAATATTTTATATTTGCTTTAGTAAAACGTCTGGTAGTAACGCAATTAGCCCCTAACATGCTTATAATACATAAAAGGAGCTAACATTGTGTATATTCCGTTCTGCACTTCTTATAGTATAAATTACCTACTATCATTTTGTTATCAACTGCCTTGAAAGGAAGATAATTAAAACTATTAAATAACTATAAAATATAATTACTTATCACCAGTGAGTGAGTTCTGGAACATACCCTTTGTAGTCCCCTGTTAAGCTCTGGAAATCTACATAAAATATTTACTCTGATATCCGCTTATGACTCTTTTCAGGCTATGGAGTGGTGCAAATGAGCATAATGATAAGTGAAAGTTCAAGTTTATTATCCAATAAGCTAAGAGAGGATACACGATATGACTGGCTTGGAAATGAGTTAGACAATATAAAAGCGGAAATGTTGACCTTTGTTATACCTCTAACAAAAAGTGAACGAGAACAAGCAGATAAGGAGAATTTGATTAATTTAAAATGTGAAATATACAGAACAGATGAGAATAAAGTTGAAATTGATCATGAAGGAAACTCAATATGCTGTGATCACGTTGAAATAGTTAAAAGTGGGAGCCGTGAAGATTTAAAATCTCCCAGCTCAGAAGGGAGCTTTTTTAATGATATTATGAATACCCTAAATAAAAAGTTGGAAACTAACGATGTAAATGATGAAGTGGAAGATAAGGTGTCTGATAAAAATATGAAAGAAAGGCTGCAGCTCGACCTTGAACCCCTTTTGGATAAAGATAGTGCTGAAAGTTTGGATAATTTTCCATCCGCAAATACACCAGTTAGTGTTGCCACCACTAGTGTCCCAATTGAGGATAAGAAAAGCGGAAAACTTAAAAGGTAATTCATATTTACTCAATTAATACTATCAAAGAAGTTATGAAGCATACAGTATATATTTTAATACATTAAGACATATATTACAGCTCATTTATGCTATCAGATCTCTTATAGAAATACAAAATAATAATTAACAATCTATTTTTTGTCATTTCGCTGATGTTGGCCATTTTTAGAATAAACTTTGTTTTTAGTGCGAAGAAACTAATGCTACCAACGCAAATACAGAAGCATCAACTGGGGAGGCAGGGTGGACTGTGCTTCTTAGATTTTTGCCCCTCTATATTTGGAGAAATACCGTTCTGGGGATATTTTCATTGAAACATGCATTTTATTGAAAATAAAACTGATAAAACGAAAAATTTGCCCCTCGCCCAAAGATATGTTGAAAAATAAACTACAAAACTTAGACTTAGACTTAGGTCCTCCTACGCCTGGGGGCGCATAAGGCAGCAACAGTGATTCGCCACGACGACCTGTCCTGAGCCTTCAACCATAGCTCCTCCAACGAGGACCTCGCCAGCTTCGCCTCCTTCATTAGCGACCTGCCAAGGGTCATTTTCGGTCTCCCTGATTTGCGGAGACCGGGGGGTGTCCAACACCATGCATCGTGCGGCAGCCTTCCTTCCCCCATTCGCACCATATGCCCCCAATACATCCATCGCCGCTTTCTAATAAGATCAAGGATGGGGGTATGATTTGTCATACGATAGATTTCATCATTTCGTATTCTTTCTGTCCAATGTATATTTAGGATAGACCTTAGGCAATTATAAAATTATACTACAATTATAAACTACAAAAAAGTAATAAATAGCCAAATTCTTACGATATCATATATCGTTAACCTATATGATATATCATTAACCTAACACCGTTAAATGTTGTTCAGAAATTGGTTGGGCATTTGACTTTGTGTATTATAATTGGTTCCGAAATTCAACTTTTCTCATTCTTTTTTGGCATGTATTACTTTTTTTTAAAATGCGCTCAAAATTCGCATTTCTCTTTATTTAAAAATGATGGATCATGCAGGAAAAAGGGAAAATGTAAAAGTTTTAAGCAGTTTCGCGGAAAACCCAGGAAACTTTGATGAACTTAAAGGTATACATATAAGAAAATATTTAATGGTTTTATGTCGATAAGGAATAGGCAAGAATTAGACTGTTTTAGAATTTTTTTAGAAACGGAGTGAAACTGAATAGCATAAATGGTTATTATTATTATTATTATTAATTGGAAATCCGTCAAAACAGCCAAAAGGAGAGTGAGGATAGAAGGAAAAGGAAAAAGATACTGATCACATACAACAAAACTAGCGAAGAAAGCAAAAAGGGATGTGAAATTTAAAAAAAAAATAGAAAAAATCCATTAAACTGTTATTTGAGCTTATAAGACTGTTCATTGGGTTTTCGGCTGGTTTTTCGACGATATCCTTAGCATTTGGTTGAGTGACGACAATATCTGGTTCGGTGATTTGAAAGTGTACCTTTATAATCTGCCAGTGTCATAGGTCACATCTCTGAAAAGAATCAACGACATCTTGTTAATAAAACTCTTAAATAAAACGAAGCTAGTATTTCCGGCGACAGAGTCAGTAGGTTTTTACCAAAACTGTGACGAGTTTATTCACAGTTTTGGCAAGTCGGTGTTTTTTTTTTTTTCTCGTGGCTGTGAGATCCTGTTAAAACTTTCAGAAAAAAGGTTTTTTGGGAAAGGGAGGGGTGTAAGAGGGCTTCGAATTTTATCTTGGAGAGGCCTGTTTATGCCTATCGCCCGACAAACCCTACTGCAAGTTTGCAATAACTTGAGAAGTTTATAGCATGGAGATAGCCAAAGCAAATACTTTGCAAAACAGAATTTATTGGATTTTATTCCGGCGAGTTTTATTGAAGGGGTGTTTCCAGAAAGGTATGATGTTCAGTATTTGAGGAAGCGGAAAAAAGTCAAAGGTGTGGCTCGAACCCACTACTCCGTAATCAAGAGTCTTATGAGGTATACGCTACAGACTATCAGCAGAATCAGTTGGATGATAGCCATTAAACAAAAATAAAGTGCATACACTCTTTTATGAAACCCTGAGAAGAAACCTTTTTTCCCCAAAACACAAAATTCTAAGCATCCTTGTCCCCCCTTCAACAAAATCTGGGAAGTTTCAACTTCTTCCCCCAGCTGTTATACCAGTGGTGTCAATTCACGAAAATTTAGGGGGGGGGGTTACACTACCTCTGGTTATCAAAAACCAGCTGATTTTAAAAGTACTCCGGAGAAACTGTTGCCTGTTGTATGACATTACGTTGTTGTTTTGAGATTAGAATTTCGTTGAGTGTTACGGACAATTGCTAATTATATAGTAAGATTTGTCTATACTAATCATAGGCAGCGCAATAGCGCTGTCTAAGTAAAGGGCGACGTCGGCACAACATTTTGGAGACTAGCATAACTGTAGTACGGACAACGCCCCCCCCTCCAACCCTCTGAAGACCAGAGCATAATTTGCACTTTACTGAAAAGAAAATGCATTTTAAATGTTTTTACTTTTTTACCCTAATAAATCTAACATTATTAAGACTTTATCCTTATTCATTTGTTGTTTTTTTTCAGTTGTTTGAAAACTTATTTCGTAGATTTTTTTTAAATTAATAACAGAAAAAAAAACCGAAGCATAATTTTTCATTTTCCCGTTCTTCAGTAAAAATTTATATCATGTGCTTGTGTTTTAAATTTGCGTAATATATTTTTTTCAGCTCTCAACTGTGTTATTCTTTTTCTTTTTTCATTGCTCAAATTTGTCAGTAATAGACGATAAATTCACTAATAAATTGAATATAGATGTAAGTTGTTCTGATGAATTGTTAAATCAAATGCAACAATTAGGGATGTTGATTTTTGGAAAAAGGGCCGTCCTTAGTTAGTCTTTATTTATTTGAACCAGCCTACTTTAATAATTTTGTTTTTAAATTATTTGAGTTTGAAACAGGAAAAGAAAACCAGGGACTTTCTACCCAAAATATACCCTTGCACTTGTTTATTCATTTCAGCTGGTTCCAGTTGATTAAAAACTGCGTCATCACAATTGATTTGCAGAGTAGTAAGAGATCTAGAGCGTATGTTTATCCAAAAGACATTTTATTTTGCCACTTTAAAGATATTATTTATATTTAGTTTTACGAATATTGCTGATGTTTGATTATTTGATTTTTGATGTATTGCGCACATGACCTCGTTTTTGCCTTGACTACGCGTTATTCTTATTTCATAGCCATATACGCATAATTTATAACCAAAAATTGTGTCTACAAATTTATCTTGTGTAACATAGTACGTTTTAAGTCGCCTTTTCCAATTTATTTCGAAGATTATACAGCATTGGATTCACATCAGATAATATCCCATCAGAAGGGACACACTGTTTTGAAAGTTCCGATAGAAGAAATCTATGTATTACTAAACATTACATCATAAAAATCTTTAGAACAAAGAAACCCTGGGATTTAATAAATTAGATTTCAACGTGACGAAACAACTTATACCGTACGATACACTAGACAAAATACTTTTATCGTAAAAAAACGTCGTTGTTTTTGGCTGAACGGTTTTATTCCATGTTCATTTCCAGTTCAATGCCTATCATTTTCATCTTAGGCGTTATTACAATTTAGCGGAAATAAAATCCAGCATTAAATGACTTTAGGATATTATGCAACACTGAACATTATGATAAAAACATCGTCTGTGCTTATTTCTATAGTAACATGTCTGTTTTATTAGGCTTATAATTGATTCCTCCCAAAATTTGAAATCTTGGATTTTATTGGCCTGTGTTGGAACAACAAATTTTTCAGCTTTATGGAATTGGGAGACAGCTCGTCATTGCAGACCATTGCTAGATTTGGATAAACTAAAAGTAAAATATATATTAAAAGCTTCAAAACTTTGTAGAGTTTTGCCATCAAAATTAGTGTCAGTCCGGCCCTTTAGTATCCTTAAGGGGGTCCCCGTGTTAGTGTTAGCACGAATAATCGGGCTAAGCTACTTGGCACATTTCAGAACTCTGAAACTTTTGAATACATTGTACAGAGAATCAAGCATGCCCACACAATGCTCTTCGATGAACTCAGCCCTATTCTGCTTAACACAATTCACCACCACCCATTTAATTCAACCCAATTTAACTTAGCCCACGTTCACCAAAACTTCATTTAATTAAACCCTATTTACCTCCACCCAATTTAACTCAACCTTTTTACCTCAGTTCATTCTTCTCAACCTTAATCAACTCAAATCTGTTTAGTTCCACCCCCGTACACTTCAACTTATATTCCCCTCAGCCTCATGATCTTTAACTGAATTAAATAATAAAAACAATTTTTTTTTAACTGAAAGTTAGAAGCGACATTAAACATTCAAACACCTCGTTCTTTGCGCTAAAGTTTGAATTCCGTCCCAATTCTTCAAGAATGACTCCTGAAACACTATGTTCTTTTAATTAGAACAATAAGAAGTTTTTTTTAAGTACTAAAAAACTTTAGCGTAAAGAGCGAGGTGTTGAGGACGAGCAAACCCCCTCATATACATAATAATTTCTGGTCGTTATAATTTTTAATGTTGCTCCTTGCTTTCAGTTGGAAAAGCTTGTTTTTTTATATTTAATATATAAACAAAGGACAAAGTTCACAACTTGCAGCCTTTCCCACGGGGACTGTGGGGCTCGTAACTTTTGAACAGTAAATTAAACTAGATGAAACTTACATATTTGAAATCACCATAAAATTCCAATTCTTTTGATGTATATATTGGCATCAAAATTCTATTTTTTAGAGTTTCGGTTGCTTATGAGCCAGGTCGCTCCTTACTTACAGTTCGTTACCACGAACTGTTTGACTATAGTTAACTCGATCAAATGTTTAGATAAAGTTTTGAATTTTCTGAGCTTTCAGCTCCCACAAGTAGTTTTTTAATGTTTACATGTTTTATGAGATTAGTGCTATCACATTAATTCCATAGGTATGGATGAATTAAATGAATTGTTTTTCGTTTCCATTATATTTGATTTTAACTTGCCGTTTGAAACAGATTCACAATGCGTTTTTTGGTCAATAGCACAAGTCTTAAAAAAACAACACGTTTTGAAATTTCAAGATGGACATTACAGACAAAATGTAGACACAATTTGGATAAAAATGACACAGTTTTTGGACGCTCAGTGAAGAAAGAAAGTTGGCAAAACTGGTCATTAATGACAAACAAGGTTGCCACCAACCGGGATTAATCCCGCCTTTCCCTGATTTTTTTTGCGGTCTGGGATTTTTTTCCTGTCTGGGATTTTTTGTACAAAAACCAGGATTTTTTACTAAAAACTGGGATTTTTACTAAAAACTGGGATTTTTTGATTGAAAATAGATTTTCAACGATTTTGGCTGATACTCTAGTAGTATTAGCTATAATATAAGGTACGGGGGTGGTAGCAAATTACAGTGTATAATATAAGGTACGGGGATGGTAGCAAATTACAGTGTATAATTAAAGGTACGAGGATGGTAGCAAATTACTGTGTACAATTAAAGGTACGAGACAGGTAGGAAATTACAGCAGTACAATGACCGGATTCAGCCTACCATGAAAATTCGTGCTGATCTCTGTTAAAAGTGCATGATGTTTCTGTTAAAAGTCGTGCGTGTTTTCATGGTATAGTGATTCGTTCACTCTGACATTGAGCGTGGATATAAAAAGTCCGATACCGACTTAGTATCTCAGTCAATAAGTTGAATTTCATTAGTTTACATTATTTCAAATTGGAGAAATAAACGTTCAAGTATTGTGAAAGTTTCACACTATTACACCTCGAAGGAGCCGACAGTGATGTTGTGAAGACAAAGGCCCCCAATGTAGCCGTTGAAATTGGAAAGGATTCCCGACTAACATTTGAGTGGGATGAGATGTTTGGCAGATACGTTATATTATTGAGTAAATTTAAGTCAGATGAACAATTATGTTTTGCCGCAAAAGTGAATATAATGCATTTATCACGACTACAGCAGGGATTGAATACTATTATGAAGCACATTGAGGAAAATGGATTGACTCACTTTTACGCAAAGAGAGTGAAAATATATTCTTTTATTACATTTCTGTCAATAAAAATGTTTTTTTCATAATGTTTTTTTTTTGATTAGACACTCTAGAGGATCGTTTACTCCACTCTCTCTCTCTCTCTCTATGGTGGGTGGTGGTGGTGGTAGTGGTGTCCAATAGGTATTGAGATTATGCACAAAGTAGAAACTTGCAATTCTTATTTTAGTCTATAGTTGGTAGTCGGAGTATCAAGAATGATTGGATTTGAGAAACAGAAGATCTTACGGAATCTAGTCAAATTGGAAAAATGTTTAGTGTTAGATGATGACTTTTTGGAATTATCTCTTCAACGGAAAATTTTTTCTCTAGAAATGCTTAACTGTATAATGGGATCTGATTATCCATCCTTGGATTATTGTATTAAGCTTATGCATTGCGAATCAAATGCATTTACTCAATTTATTGATATATTAATTGATACGAAGCAAAATGACATTGTGATTCTGCTTTTAATCACTACCTAGAAAATCATTCTTTAAAACAGTAGGAAATAAGTTTTTGTGACGATTCTCGATTACTCCTCCTCCTCCTAGAAGACAATGTTATTTTTTTATTGATTTTGAGTCAGTTTCTTTCTGGCAGTGAGACGGACAACATCGGAAAAATGTATCATACATGTTCACTATGTTTATATACATTGGGCAGCTGGTCTTCATGTGAGAACTGTACTACAGTTGATGACTATAATGAAAAGTGTAGACTATGCAATCCATGTAAATTGCATAAAGGATATGCTGTACAAATTAAGGACTGTAATACCTGTCTTGAAGAGACTTGTGACTATCATCCTAATGGATATCTATGCTCCAATTGTCATTTTGATAGGAGTTACCAGTGGGAAAATACTTACCCTGGTATGATTGGAAAAAACCCTAAACGTGACTTCATTTTATTTATAAGGGATTGGTATCGTCGCGGCTTTAAATTGTATTAAGAAGAAGAATTTGGAGCACATTTCAATTGTAAAAACATGAAGAGAGTATGGTTCCTGTGTCATCGTTGTGAGGACAATGCAAGTAATGATTATAAACCTAGCGATTTTTATTTGGCTGTGACAGAAAGTGATTCTTCATATGAGAATATTGTGTGCGACATTACTTCAAATAATCAGATAGAAACAGGGGAATTTTTCAATATGAATCGTAATAGTATCATTGACTTCACAAGAAAATTTAATAAAAATGAAGTTACAATATATTGTGGAAAATTTGATCTGGACTTTGCACAACAGGATCACTACAAGTTGAATCCAAATGATCTGCCACCACTAATCATTGTCGACGATGATGACTATGATGATGATGACAATCTAAATGACTATGAAGAAGAACAAATCTAAATAAATAAAGACAATAGACTTTTTTATAGTGCATATATATTTTATTAATAAACAAATTCACATGCATTTTTAAAACACTTTATTCTTAGGGCACTGAAATCAATACTGTACAGGTCTGAGAGGGTATTTTCTGCTAGAAAGTCATTCAAACGTGGACTATGTACATAAATGTTGAGAAATTCACAGAAAGTATAATCACAGCATTGAAAAATGAAAGAAAGTAATGCATGAAAACCACAGCTTTTGGTCGATAAATCGTGTACTCGCATCCGATTTTGAATAATTGTCTTCCCACTTCCTTCAAGGTAGTTTTTGATGTGTGGTGTGTAAAATGCATATGGTAGACCAAGAGGATAAAAAAATTCTATATTCTTCGCTGTTTGATAGATGCATAGCCAATGACCCGTCTGCACAGTCGATGGACTACTATTAACAATGATAATGGTTTTGTTAACAGTATGAATATATTGAAGGAAATCTGAGGGTATACAATAGGATTTGTATTTGGACATAAAAGGACCCATGTTAAATACATTGATTATTTGATTGGTGTTCATGGTGCCAAGTCTAAAAGAACACTACCATCAGGGGTAATTTCCCAGTAGGTTTCAAATTGATTGAGTGAGATTAATGTTACACTCTCTGTCAATGCTTTGTCAAAGATACACTCCAAACGTACAGTACCCGTTTGGACAATACTCATATCTTGAGTACCAGACAAGTCCAAAACAATGATACCATGACTTTTTGCGAACATTGAATCGGTAATACCATTTTCATATAGTTGGGAATCTCGATCTAGGGATTGCATTGTCAACTCATATAGGGTCCTATAGGATTTATCAAAGGACAAATTGTAGAGAGGAATTCCATTTACTTTACAGACAAGAGAGGAAAGTCCAAATAATTCAAATTCATGTGGCGAGCTTGTCCACGATCCTATGGCACTGGCACTTTTTACAAAAGCCAAGGCAAGTTTCGATGGAATTTCACCATTGATAAATGAAGAATCGGTGTAGGTACTTGATCCAGTGGCAATATGACGTTGATTTGCGATTGTTTGAGGAACGAGCAGTTTGATATTATTTCCAGAGGCTCTTAGTTTTTCAATTGCCAAAGCAACAGAACTCATAACCTGTTGTTTTCGCACATGAAGTATTGCCGAAGTGAGATTGACATTAGCATCGGGTGCTGCATCAAGTATTTTTCTCAATATGAAATTGGACGGTGCAAGTTGTAACTTTATATCAATTTTAACATTGGGGGGCATCCATTGGGATATATTGAATATTTCATGATTGAGTCTACCAACTAAATGGTACTCCTTGCTCACTGACCAAGTGAGTTCACCGTCAGTATCAACATTTTTTCTATAGTCATAGCCCATTGGCAGACCTCTAAATTTCTTATAGGCCATTGGAGTCATCAACATAAATTGTATGTAAGTAGCATAGTTTGATAGATTGTTGCTGGTGCTCACCAATGTTCCATTTATGTAGACACATATTTGTTTAAATAAATTGTGTAGTATACCATTCTCATAGGATAGTCCATCGACGTTGGAGGGAGGTGAATTGTCAGACTTTTTCCTCATCACAACTTTTAAATCGATAAATTTGGATGATAAATCTATGAAGTAGTCTTCATTGGAATAAATTTGAAAATGTATGTTTTCAGAGAGGGGTTGCTGTGGATAGAATTGTTCATAGTACCCTTGTTTTACACTGACATCCACACTTTCTGCATTGAAAAGATTTAGAGATGTGGTGACAGTAGGATGAGATTCCTTGTGGGGTAGATATGCCATCTAGGAAAAGAAATCTCTTTTCGATCTAACAATTTTCCTTCTTGGTTTCTTTTTCTTACTTTTCTTTGACAAGAGTGATGATGATGTCTTTCGCTTCTGACCTGAGTAGAGACTGATGAGTGATGAGATGTTTCTCCTCCTTTTAAAACCTTTTCCACTTTGTTTCAATCGCTCGCCAAGGGATCGTGCGCTGGACCTGAGATTTTTTGAAACACTTTCTTTAAAATCTTTATCATCCCCCCAATCGTGTAGCGTAGAGGATGCAAAATCTGCAGCAACCGGCGCAATATATTTTTTAGCCAGCGGTATTGCAGAACGAAACAGCTTAGCAAACCAACTGCCAAGACCGTAGCCTGACAAAAAAAAGAGATTAATTTCTACACTAGAAACATCAGGGAATAAATTCATCCTGTTAAGTAGTAGGAAGGCTATTCTCGCGCAAATGAATGTTAAATTTGGATTCAGGGTGCACTTCTGTCTATAGAGGTAAGTTTGAACTTTACCCCCACCCCCCTCCCCAATGTGCAACTATACGTAAATAGCGACGAAGACCATACTGCCTTTCCATCAATAACAACAAGTAGAACAATAGGGAATTTTTTTTTATATAAGACAGTGGAATGTAACTTTAAATAAATATTTCGACCCTATATCCAAAGGGCCGTCCTCGGCAAAACAAATGAAAAAGAAAAAGAAAGAATATAAGAGAACTCAAATTAAAATTCAATATTTAAAACTAAAATATTTTCTGAAAACAGTCCTAGTGTCATTTACATCATTTACAATTCAGGACAAATATACACCCTGAATTGGCATATAGGGGTGGGGTGAAAAGAATTTGCGCCAAAAGTGATTATTATATTCGGAAACAGCATAAGAAAAGGCATCGAGTGGTATGTTCATTTTATTCATAGGTTATTTATATGAACTACTCAATATTCACCCATTTTTCATTGTCAATTTCAATTGACTCCAATATTTTTGGCCCTGAATTCATTTCTGAAAGTGTCATTCACCTAACTCAACGGCTTTCCAAGATAGCAAGAAGTATCTAAACTACAACTATAGGCTACCCTGTATTTTCCTAATATACCTTTTTATGTCATATCAATAGTATGGGTCCCATCAAAAGCAAATTTTTGGACCCCTAGCTGGTAAGATGAGACTTTTATTTCAGAGAGATGGCTGGCACAAACAGAGATGGGTCATTCGTGTTTTAAAATGGTGCATAGCTCTAAAGTCTGCAAAATTTTGAGAGTAGACTTTGAAAAGGTTTGTTATGGTTGTTGCTTCTCCATCGCCTTACTGCATGTTACATACTCACTTTTCCATTTCCAAGAAAATGGTTGTACCCAACAGCTTTTAAAATCCTTCTATAAAATTTGATGATGAATCTACCACATTTCACTTGTTTTTATACTTTGATATATTTCTTCACAAGGGGTTGAAAATATCAGAAGGTCGCCTGGGGGACGGCCCAGGCAGAGATAACGGAGATCATACCGGTTAGCTGTTCTATCTTTTGCATTTAAATCCTTTAATTTGCTGTTTTTTTTGTTTTTTTTTGCTAATACTTTTTCTATCATCATCTCATAAAAGAGTGCAAAGAGCAAGTAATGGGCGAAAAGAGTGAATATCCGGCCCGTGGAGTGAAAGAGAGCAATGAAAAAAAAGAGTGTATTTCACACAAAAAGTGTGCAAGCTGGTAACCCTGCTCACAACCGCCGTACAACTCACCCCACTTTAACTCAACCACCATTCAACCAACACAGGCAGTCTAATCCATGTTGGATTACAACTCAGCTGAGTTATAACTCGGCCCCTGTTCAACTGAATAGGCATGCAATATTACCCAAATTAATGCACTGGCAAAAAATCTTTCCACAAAAAAAAATTCATTTAGCCAAAAATGAGGAGAAATAAAGTCAAATAATCTTCCAAGCGTTAAACTACCACAAACCACTATCAATAAATAAATGAAACTCAAACCGAGTACAAATTACATAAATTACAAATAATAGCCGAGTCAAACTCAAAACGAGCATAAATTAACATGAGTAGGGCTGATAATCCCCATGCCTTCTCAATACCAGAACATAATTTGCACTTTACTGAAGAAAAAAAATAACAGTGGATTGTCAGTTTAATTGACATATACTGATATTTATTCTTTGAAGTTTTGATAATTTTGTATTTATGAAAGTAAAAAAAGTGAAAACAATTAAAATGTATTTTGTTTTCAGTAAAACACAAATTATGTTCTGGTCTTGAGAAGGCTTGGGGGTTATCAGCCCTGCACATGTTATTTTCTGCTCGTTTTGAGTTTGACTTGGCTATTCATTGCAATTTCTGTTCGTTTTGAGTACGGGGCACAACTTACAACCCTTGCCCATGGGCTCTGGGGGATTGTGTCCACCCTAAAGACATTGTTATATGATTTTTGGACTATTGGTAACAAAATGGCTACCTCACACTTCCAATTGAATATTTTTCGGAAAAAGACGATTTCAGGGAGGAGGGGTGGCTAGCTGCTCTCCATAATGTTTGACTCTTAAAAGGGAACTAGAACTATACATTTACAATTAAATGATCTTCTTCTAAAGTTCAAATGACCACCCCTATCATGAAAACCTCACAAGCCCCTGGGGCATAACTGAAAATCCTTACCCCCAGACTCTGGGGGATTCTGTCAACCCCAGGGCCTTATTATATGATTTTTGAACTATTCTTGAACAAATGGGTATCTCAAAATTCAAATCGGATTAATTTGTGGAAATACGACGTGGGGGGAGGTGGCTGCCCCCCAATCACTTTGACTCATAAAAAGTACACTAGAACATCTGATTTCCAATCAAATGAGCCCATTTTGGAGTTTTTACCACCACCCTTTCCATAAGAACCTTATATCCCCTCGGAGCATAACTTACAACCCTTGATCTCAGGGCTGTATGGTGGGGGGTCATCCTCAAATATATAATTTCTAGACCTTTCAACTACGCTGAACGAAATGACTATCTCCAAATTTTGATTGGATATATTTTGGGAATTGATGTGCATGGGGGGGGAAGACTTGTTGCCCTCCAATCACTTTTGACTAATAGAAAGGGCGCTAGCCCTTTCAATTTCCAATCGAATGAGCCTTTTTCGAAGTTTTTACGACAACAAATAGCCATTTCAAAATTTTTATCAGATGCATTTCGGGAAAATATAAAGTGTGGGGGGGACTACACCCCCCCCCCGATCACCCTGAATCTTAAAAAGGGCACTAGAACTTCTGATTATCAATCCAATGAGCTCCCTCCGAAGTTTATACGATTACCCTTTCTATATAAACCTTATATGCCCCTAGGGTATAACTTACAATCCCTGTCCTGAGGGCTTTGGGGGGGGGAGGGTTTTCATCCTTAAACACATAATTTTTGGACCTTTCAGTTACGTTGATCAAAATGGCTATCTCAAAGGTTTAATTGGATGTGTTTGAGGAAATGGTGGGTGGTGGAGGGGGCTAGTTGCCCCCTCCTTTTGACTTATAAAAAAGGCACTAGGCTTTTCAATTTCGAATCGAATGAGTCTTTTTCAAAATTTCTACGACAACAAATGGCCATCTAAAAATTTTTATCCGATACATTTCGGAAAAATACGAGGTGTGTGGGGGGGGGGGGTATCCACACTCCGATAACTCTGAATCTTAAAAAGGGCACTAGAACTTCTGATTACCAATTTGATGAGCCCCCCTCCAAATTTTACACAATCACCCTTTCTATATAAACCTTATATAACCCCAGGGCATAACTTACAGCCCTTGCCCTGAAGGCTGGGGGAGGGGGGTCTTCATTCTCAAAGATATAATTTCAGAACCTTTCAATTACGTTGAACAAAATGGCTAAGGTTGAACAATATTTTTATTGGACGTTATTGGGGAAATGGTGGGCGTGGGTGGGGGTTTAGATGCTCTGCAATCACTTTCGACTATTAACATCGGCACTAGCCCTTTCAATTTCCAATCGAATGAGTCATTTTCAAAGTTTCTATGACAACTCCTTCGATACGAAGTGCCCTGGGCTAAGACAAACCAAACAAACCGAAAAAAATAAGTAAATAATACATAGTGCCCACATTGCTCTTTACTTAGGCAGCGCTGCTGCGCTGCCTATCAAAAGGTTAAATAGTATAAGCTTCTTTTCTGGCTTCCTAGAAATACAATTGGAAATTAGGAAACTTGTAAATGGGCTATTTGCTGAAGATATTTGAGTTGATTGGTTTTATTGGAACTTTTAAAGTGATTTTTCAGTAATAACTCTGGGCTTTCCTCTGGTACCTTAACGTTGTTTTGTGCTTAAATGACAACTAATCTTTAAATGGCAATGTAAATGTTGATTACTTCGAACAATTTCTAAACTCCTGGGCGGTGAAAAGAGAACTTGGTGTTTAAGTGGTAACCTTCGGTAGCAGAAGTTGCTTTGGTTCACAGGCCAGTGCATTTTTTATGATTATGAAGCATAACTGGGAATCTTGGTCTTCTTCCATAGCCATGTATCTGGATTCCCCTACTGTATGTTTCATCAAAATTAGCCAGTAGCTCTGTACACTTATCACGATCTAGAAGCTGACCACATAATGACTCAATAACATTCTTTAAATGGTCAGTTGGAATAAATTCTAATACGAATTAATTTTCAACATGTATGTTGAAGTGGGCGCTCGATCCATGTTCATTTTTCAGGCATAAAGCTAGAACTTTTTGAGTATACCTTGGATAAAGTGAATAAGCAGTCAAATATTTGAGCATTTGGAAATCCTTTAGGATTTCAATTTGGTTCCATAATTAAGCTCTCAGCTGACCATGGTTGTGGGAAATTTTTGAATTTCCTACATTTTGAAACGGATCCCAGATTAATTCCTTCTATTTTGTTTCTGGATATTTGTAATGCCTTCGATTTCTTTGCTCGTAAAATTATTTTGTCAAAGTTGTCCCATTTTTGTCCCAGCTTCTGGCATTGTCTTGGTTTTAGTCTTATTTGAATTACAGAATAATGTCTGTTTAAGTTGAATAAGTTGTCCCATTTTTGTCCCAGCTTCTGGCATTGTCTTGGTTTTAGTCTTATTTGAATTGCAGAATAATGTCTGTTTACCCACTTTTCCGCTCACCCTCAAAAGTGTCTTGTGGTGTCCCTGAGGAATTAGTTTAAGAACCAGTGCTATTTTGTTCATTTAAGTATTTTATGCAGTTACTTGGTATATTTTTGTAGTCGTATGATTCTACTGTTTCAACATAAGATGGCAATTTTGCTGTCATTCGATATCTAGGTTTCATCTTTCCCCGTATATCAAATTATATTTTTGAAAATCGTGTTAAACTTCTCTTAGATTAAAGAACAGGCTAGAAATACATCAGAAAATGAAAGAAGTAAGTATTTTCTATGTTTTTCAAGCAATTTTAATTCCTTCTTTAATAAAAAGTCTAAGTAATATCATAGTTTTTGCTTGGTGAACGGACTGATTTGAAATTAATGAATCCAATGATACAAATCCTTTTGGTGCAAGTTACAGCTTTTGGCTTGTTAAAAATCCACAAGTTTCCCGAAAAACATAAGCTTTTATTGTAAAGAAAACTGCGCGTTCTCTAGTCACTGCCACGATCCGTACTCAGAAACGGAGATACTTATGACATGTTTTGCGGATGAAAGAGCAATCCACTCCATCCTCCAATGGCATCAGGGTTTCCACCTCAGTTAGTTCTTAAAGTACTGTAACTGCCCAAATTTGCGTGCTACACAGCGATTTTTGGGGCTAAAGTAAAGAAAATTTTATGCTTGTCGCAGCTGGCACCAAAACACGTGCATGGTCCGTTTAAGTGTACTTAGATTAGTTTATAGGTCAATTTTTTAATTTTTTAATTTAGAGGAATAAAAAATTATCCATGAAAATGTAGCTTATCAAAGCGCCGAAGAGAAAAATATACGTGCACACACATATCCCGTATTTATATGTATGTATAATATTGCCATGTACAAACGATGTTCTGCCATATATTTTATGTGAGACACGTCCTGTAATTGTATTTTGTGTCTAAATTTTCTATTGGCTCATATAAGAGAAAAAATGCTGTAATGCTATACATGATGGAATAGTGGTAAAATAACACTTTCATCTTACAGGTGGGCACAGGTGGCAACCCTGTGCCCACCATATTATCCAATGGAAAAGTGACAAAGGAAACAACCAAGAGCACACGCTGCTGAACATATCAGCTCGACCTATAAAATCCAGACATGTCCATACAACCCCACTGGAAAATGGCAGCAGCACACTTGAGGGACAGGGAGCGTCTCTTCGTCGATACCATGGGTGCCTATGCCTATACCCATGAATAAGAATAAAATACATGTATAACAAGGACGGGCCCGTTCACAGGCTCTAAAGGGGAGGGAAAGGGAAAACGGATTCGAAGTTATTCGATATTTTGAACAAGAGAGACTCAAAGAGAATGAGAAAGTTTAGGATTTTGGTGTGGACGAGGCCCCTAATCCTCTTCCGCACGTCCCTGCGTAAGTGAAAAAAAGTGGCAAAGTTTATGATGTAAAATGCAAAACAAAAAGTCAAGGAGGCACACTTGTGCCTCTATAAAGAGGCGACCCACCACAATGTTAAGCGATTTCAGGTCCTAGAGGTCGCAGAGAGACGGCGGTGATCGCATTTTGTAGCCCAAGCTCAAACTAAGAAACGTGCAAAATTTCATCCTCCTCCGAATTTATCTTCATGGGGTAAACTGGGCCGGAAGTTTCGACCCTCCCACCACAGCCCCCCTTTAACGTAGTCCGATTGGGCTGAAATTTAGAGGTTAAGCTTTCCTAGGGTCCGGGAGCTTATCCTCAAAATTTCAGCTCAATCCGATCACTCCTTCCCTGTTTTCAAAAAACCAAATATAGCCACTTAAACTTCATTTATCTTTTTTTTTGTTATCCACGCCTACAGGCCACAGTTGGCAACTGATCCGGGTGAATGAGGACTCATTCGAAGCAGAATTCGACCTGTTAGGGCCTTTTGATATTTTCAGACCGAAAAAATTATCCCTCGAATTTACATTTACGAAAAACCTCGTTTTCCTATAATAGCCCATGTTAATTTTTCTCACCACAACCCCCCTTTAACGTTGTCCGATCGGGCTGAAATTTAGAGGATAAGCTTTCCTGGGACCTGGGAGCTTATCCTCGAAATTTCAGCTCAATCTGATCACTCCTTCCCTGCTTTCCAAAAACCAAATATCAAGTTTTGTGGGGATTTGCTTGCGTCAAAAATAGATTCGCCTTACTAGAAAACAATTACAATTGTGTCTCTTTAGTCCAGCGGTCGAGACTCCTGACTGTCAGGCGGAAAACCCGGGTTCGATTCACCGTCATAGGAAATTTTTTATATACTGAATTTAAAGTTTAAAAAAGAAACTCAGTTTCTTTTTTAAATAACTCCTGACACGATCAGCTAACAGTTAGTCAAGCAATAATAAGTAATAAACTGTACAAAAACGTGCAGAAATTATTTGAAAAAAACTACGTTTTCTAAAGAGTTAAAGAGGCTGAGTTACAAGGTCGAACCTTAAAACGTACAGGGATTAGGAGGCACAGTTGGGGGGCTGCCACCCCCCAAACCCCCACTTTCGCAGCCTTTAAATAAAAATAAAAAGTTTTTTAAACTGAAAGTAAGGAGCGACATTAAATCTTAAAACGAACAGAAATTATTCCGTATATGAAAGGGGCTGTGCCCTCCTCAACGCCTCGCTCTTTGCGCTAAAGTTTTTATTGTTTAAAAAAAAAGAGTTGTGAGAAAGTCAAACTTTAGCGTAAAGAGCGACTGTGCCTCCTAATCCCTGTACGTTTTAAGGTTCGACCTTGTAACTCAGCCTCTTTAACTCAAATAATAACAGAAAGATACTCTTTAGTCAAAAAATAAAATAGAGGTTTTACTTCTTGCTGTTCAAATGAGAAGGTGATTCTCCTCTGGAATTTGTTTTCTATACTGAGGTTTGTCTATTTTTTCTTTAGGCACTGATTGAGGTCGAGCAATGGTTCCAGTCGAAATTTTGACTTTCCTTCTGTTTTACTGGTTGTAAATCACCTCGCTTTACTATTTTTCTTGTAATTTTGAAATACTGTCCCTAAGTTATAATGTAGGATCGCCACCATCCCCCCTGTTTTTCACAGGATCAATGTTAAAATAACCTGATAGCATTTAGGCTGGCATAGCGAAGCCACGCCAGTCAAAGTTCAAAGAATTTACCAAACATCAGTACTTTATTGGGAATATATCGGATTGTTGCCAAAGAAAACCACCGAAATTCTGCTCATGCGACGCAAAGGCTTGTCTGCGAAAAAAGTTTGGAGAATTATTTAAAAATATATGAAGTTCCTAGTAAAATCTCGATAAATTCTTTTAAATTCCAAAGACGTGACCCCCTCCTCTCTGCCCTCCCATCTGAAAGAGGTTAGGACACACCTGATTGGAATATGTAGAAGCTTGGGAGGAAGCTTAATCAGCAGGCGTAGGAGCTGATAGTCACCTATAACACGAATGTGGATCCGGGCGTAGCCGTAATTATCCTTTTGAAACATATCCAAACCTTTTTTGTTGTAACTCTTGCAACCAGTTACATAATTCTCGCACCTAAAATGTCAATGTTGCATGTTAGATAAGTAACTCATACTGAAGTTCACTTTAACTCACTGAAACTTCAGAGTTGAAACTAACTTTAAATATTAAAGAGGGTCTTAAGACTTTTTCAGAGCATCCCCATGTAGATTACTTCAAATAAAGTTGGCTATCAAAGCTGGACCCTCACCCGAATGTTATACTAGCACGTCCCAAAAATAATTATCACTTCAAAGGCCCTGTTTTATTACTTCTTTCTAAATTTTGCACTCCAGGAAAAGTCCAAGCATCCCTGAAAAGTCTTTCAGGAAAGACTGTTTGGCGGGAGATCTGAACTTCCGTGTCTTTAAAGACTCTGTTTGAGAAAGTCCATCGAATGGATCCGACAAGATCAGCTGTTACGCTCACAAAGCAATTAAAGACTCGTGAACGTTCCTTCCCAGCCTTCTTGAGAAGTCTCTGAGGCCGGAAGGGAAAGCAAACAGAAAATAAACGAACTGAAAATGTAGCCATTGACAGAAAGCTATTTAATCACAAGAAACAAAAGTTATAGAAAGAGACAGACAATTAAAACAACCAAACCATAAACGCCAGACTAAACAACCAATTTATCCTAAAAAATAAAATATATATATTCAAGACAGAAATAAACCATGTACCCATTCTATCAATTAATGGTGTCAGTTTTTTGACAGGTAGATTGCCAGGAATTCATTTGGGATGGGAGGCAACCAACTCATTTCTGGGATGGTCGCAGGGCTCAATTAGTAGAGAGGGGGGTACCAGCGCGATCGCTCACCCCTGCTGCCACCTATAACTTTTTTTTACATAGTTTATGGATGGTTATGTGTGTAGGTCGATTTATTGATGGTTTTATGGATTTTGTCAGTGAGAATGAAAAAACAGGAAGTTTGTCACATTTATGTCTGTTTTCATGGATGGTTATGTGTGTTGGTCGATTTATGTCTGTTTTTATGGATGGTTATGTGTGTTGATTATTTGATGGTTTTATGGATTTTGTCAGTGAGAATGGAAAAACAGGAACTTCTGAGAATAGAAAAACAGAAAAAAAGGAACTTTGTCACTTCCTTCTTGTTGTTGTTCAAGCCAGATGTTATGAGTTTCCGGGAAACAGTATTTGTTATTGTTGTTCAAGCCAAATGTTATGAGTTTCTGGGGAACACCTGTGCTGTCAGTCATTAATCAAATTGTTTCCAGGGAATGTCTGACAGATGACGTCAAGTTAATTAATGTCTTTGATGCATTTCCAAAGAGAATTGTCTCCGAGACAAAGTTTAGATCATACGTGACAGATGATGTCATGATTGATTAATTGACACGAAAGGGGAATTAATTTGTTGTTCTAAAGAGAATTGATTCACGAAAGGGAAATTAATTTGGAGTTCTTCCAGAAGAATCGTTTCCGAGGCAAAGTTTAGATCTTAGCGATGAATTGTTTTAGCGCGGGAATCAGGTTTCCAAATAATTGAAATGCGCCAGCGCAGGGATGCTAAACAAAAGGAACATGCTGAATTACGTTTAGGGATTATTTAGGCGATACCGTTTTAGCCATTTTAGGGAATTATTTCGGCGAAACAGTTAGAGATATTATAAAATATGATTTTTGAAGAGAATTTAATGGTGAAACTCTGTGGTCGTTATAATACACAAGTTCCATTTGAACAGTGTTGTGAGGTCCTCTACCCCAACCCCAAAGGGTTCCGATCCCCCTACCC